>APFE030057460.1:131324-141379 GCA_000404065.3 Pinus taeda
GAGGAGCTATCCCTTTGAAGGAGGATTCTATCCCTTTGAAGAAGGAGCTGGTAACTGATCTCCATTGCACTATAAATTCAGGCATTGGGTCAGTGGCTAGAGAGGTTAGAAGCTGAACTTTTGAGGGTAAATGCTAGTGAATCAAGACTTCCTATTTGAGCTTAAGAGGAGAGATCACATACCTTTTTGGCTTCATTGGGGAGTGAGTGAAGCTTGTCAAAGTAGAGGAGACTTCTTGTTGGACCGTGGGAGGAGCTTGTACAACGTCAAGGCAAAGGTTGTAAAGTTCTTCTCCTTTTGAATTAATACAATCAAGCTCATTTTTCTCAACAAGTATCTCATGTTATTTGTTTCATGGACTCCTTGACTTCCATGTTAAATATGTTTTATAATATTGGATATTCAGGTGCTATTTAATCGTTTGCCTTGTTTGTGTTTGCAGGTTTGCGACAAAGGAACTTACTTGGATCAAAGGAGCGAAGGCATCTCCGAACTTGCGTTGGACATGAGGTAGGCCCTTAAAACACACTTGTTTCCCATTACTTATAAAGCACATATAGAGAAAGATAGTGTCTAGTTGGTTTGATTATCATAAGGTCTTCTTTAGATTCTAGGAAGGTCTATCTTGTCCGCAAGATCGACTCATTCCGCGTGAGAAAATGGAAAATCCACTGGGGAATTGATTGTTTTCCTCGTTTTTCTTTGACTTGAGAAACTTGCCTTTTTGTTTCTGTTTTTGGCTTGTTGTGTGTGGCTTTCGGTAGACTTAGTGGATTTAGCTTTTTTTATTTATTTTTCATTACTTTGGTTGAAGTCCGCATCCTGCGCTTATATCACAGTGCGTACTTGTACGCACTTTGGTTTTGTGCACAGAGCGTACCCACATCTGGGTAAACTCTGCACCTGCGTACCCTTCTAAATTTTTGAAAATTTTGACTTTTACTCTTTTAGTTAATTTTATTTTGTTTTTCTAGTGGTTGTCCTCTGGCCATACATGCATGCGACTGGTTGAAATCTTTCCTTGGTTTAATTTCATTAGCATTAGGGTTTTCGGTGAAATTCCTAGAAGTTTTTCTTGTTGGGTTTGTTTTTCGATTTGGTTGTGTAGTGGCTCTGAGCTTAGAGGCTGTAGGGAATTTAGATCACCTTAGTGCCTACCAGGCTTCTTGTGAGTCTGACCATTTTTGAAATCTCCCCTTGTTGAGAAATTCGCTTTGAGTTTTCTCTTTACAAAACTTCGATAAGCTTGTGATTGAAAGTTTGGATTTTCATTTTAAAAAGGAATACAAAATTGGTTGTTCTTGACTTATTTGTGATTCTGAACAAATTAGTCCTTGGTCTGCTTGTGACCAAGTAAAACATCCTCAAATAGAATTTTTGTGAGCTTTTTACTTCAAATAGGGTTTCGTTAGTTTGTAGATCTTACGTTTGCTTTATTCAATAGTTTTCTCAAAGATTTGCTTTAGTTATAGTTTTAAATGTTTTTAAACAAAAAATGAAAGGTCTCTTTTGAAAAAGCTTGTTCTTAGTAGCATTTGAGTTTTCAAATGAAAAGAGAAATTCTTGTGGAAATAATTAGTTGTCTCTTTTTTGAGTTCATTGAAACGAATACTCTTCTTTTGATTTGATCGTTAAAGAAAGATTTGTGTTTTTTAAGTATTTGCATCCTCCAACTCTTTCTTAGCTAGAACTTCATTGAGGAGGAAAGATTAGTTAGTCATCTTAAGTGCATTTTTGTAGTGATTTTGAGTCGAGTCTTTACACCATAAGTTTCATCTCCATCACCTTTTGACTTAATCAAAAACCACTAAAAATCACGCTTAATATAAAATCAGTCTAGCAAATTTTTTGTTTCTAGGGCTCTGGTACACCAATATAGCTTAGGCTAGTATCTTGGAGTAGGGAGTAATTAACTCTCCAAGATAAGTAAAACAAACAAGTAGCTTTATCTTGCGGTAGGAGAAATCCAATTTTTGCATTTATACTCTGGGAAAGCTCCTCTTAAAGGAGAAGCACGTGATCGTGTCCGAACCAGTGTGGGAATCAATCCTTCCTCATTGGGAACGATGTCAGATATTCACGTATTACAAACGGTAAACCTTGGATTGACCATTGTCGAGGAGCCTGGGGTCACTTGTTGGTAAACCTCGATTTATGTCGAGGAGCCTTCAAGGGGATTGAGCTTTCTACTCTGCCCTTGCGTGCGTATCGGATCGTAAACTGTTCCCCCAGGTATATTTGTTTCTGTTGGTAACCTTAGTGACCATATTCTCTAGGATTCTTCCTAAGGTGACGGTGGCGGGAAGATCCCACTGTACCTGGAGCAGACGTCGACTAGACTTGGATTTTTTGGGGGGTTCTCTTCACTCGAGATGGTTAAGTGGAGAAACTTATGCCAGTCTATTCATTAAGTAGGTTGCCAGGGTAACTGTTCCAACCACTATTTCTGTATCGAACTCTGCGATGTTGGATTTCATCACCAACTAGTGTTTTCAGTCCGAAAAGTTACTGTTTGTGTGTATTTGATCTCTTATATTCTTTAGGTGTGTGATTCAATTTGTTTGGTTCTTTAGAGACTTTAGGTGGTTTTCATTGAGATTTTTCTCTGTTTTCATGTGAGGTAGTTAAAAGTCTTTAATTGTGGCTGAATTACCGAGGAATTGCCGTAGACTTCGGGGCCAATCCCCTGAGTTTGTTAATGTGGCTAAGTTTCTGAGGACATCCTGTAGACTTTGGGGTCAACCTCCTGAAGACATACTGAGCCAGCTTGAAGGCTTGAAAGTCCTCGTATCTTCGAGTAGCGGTAGAAGTAGGTCACCTGAAGAAGGAGAACCTTCTTTGGTAGAATATTTTGTTTCTCAACCGTTAGTAATTTCAGAAGTTACTGGTAGTATTGCATCTACTAGTGATATAGGTGAAGAACCTGAAGTATCTGAACCTGAATCTGAAGTTCCTGCTACTCTCGTATCAGAGTTTGTTTCTCTGACTCCTAGTGGTCCTAGTTCTCCTAGAGTAGAAACCTTAATTACCCAAGATCTTCCTGCTGGACTCATAGCAATCGAAGAGCTTGCTATTTTGGACATCGAAGAAAGCTTTCCTTTTCCAGACAATCAACCTATCTTAGAACTTAGGGAGCGTGAATCGATTTTTTATAGTCCACCTAGGAGCACTGCTTGGTACCGTTCACTGACCAATCTTTTGGAAAATCCGGGACTTATTTTTTCACCACCTCGCATTTTTTATCACCCTCCACCTAGAGATCATTATCCTGCATTGAATATGTCTAGTCCGTCATCCATGCATTCTCAATCTCCGGAAGCCTATTTGTACGACGGTCCTTCTGTTCCCGCTGGGTATCAGTCCATCTCTGGTACTTTTTCGGGAGCATCTCCTCAACCTATCGAACAGAAGTTGTTAACTGGAAGTAGTGGTACTAAACCATTGAGTGCAGAAGATATTCAAATGATGTCAGGTTCTCAACCTCAAGGTGGCTAGTTACCGCCTGGGAGGAAACCTTAAGGTACTCAGTATGTGCCTGGGGGGCAACCTCAGGGTACCTAGTATATGCCTGGGGGGCAACCTCAAGGTACTCAGTTTGCACCCAGGGGACAACCTCAAGGACAGTACATACCTACGGGACAGTATGTTCCTCAAGGTCAACCCCAAACTCAATATGTACCCCAAGGTCAACCTCAGTATTAGTATGTACCCCAAGGTCAACCTGAGTATCAATATGCACCCCAAAATTAACCTCAATATCAATATGTACCTCAAGGTCAACCCCAGTATCAGTACGTGCCTCAGGGTTATCAACCCCAAGGTCAGTACCCATCTCAAGGTTACCAACTGCCTTCTGGTCAATCATATTATCAACCCTACCCTCAACTCGGTTATGGTCCTCAATATCCCAAAGGTCCATACCCTGGAACGAATTTGGTGTGGGATCCATCTCAATCCTAGCAGGTCTTGCAACCGAACGTGCAACCGTCATCTCAATCTGAGGAGACTTCGTGTTGGACCCTAGGAGGAGCTTGTACAACGTCAAGGCAAAGGTTGTAAAGTTCTTCTTCTTTTGAATTAATACAATCAAGCTCATTTTTCTCAACAAGTATCTTATGTTATTTGTTTCATGGACTCCTTCACTTTAATGTTAAATATGTTTTATAATATTGGTTATTCAGGTGCTATTTAATCGTTTGCCTTGTTTGTGTTTGCATGTTTGCGACAAAGGAACTTGCTTGGAGCAAAGGAGCGAAGGCATCCCCAAACTTGTGTTGGACATGAGGTAGGCCTTAAACACATTTGTTTGCCATTATTTATAAAGCACATTTAGAGAAAGATAGTGTCTGGTTGGTTTGCTTGTCATTAGGTCTTCATTAGATTCTAGGAAGGTCTATCTTGTCCGCAAGATCGACTCATTCCGCGTGACAAAATGGCGACTCCTTTGGGGACTTGATTGTTTTCCTTGTTTTTCTTTGACTTGAGAAACTTGCCTTTTTGTTTCTGTTTTTGGCTTGTTGTGTGTGGACTTGGGTAGACTTAGTGGATTTAGGATTGCTTTTTATTTTTCATTACTTTAGTTGAAGTCCACAGTCTGCGCGTGTATCCCAGTGCGTACCTGTATGCACTTTTACTTTGTGCACAGAGCGTACACGCACCTGTGTAAACTCTGAACATGCGTACCCTGATAAAATTTTGAAATTTTGAATTTTATTCTTTAAATTAGTTTTATCTTGTTTTTGTAATGGTTATCCTCTGCCCATACCTGCATGTGACTGATTGAAATATTTCCTTGGTTTAATTTCATTAGCATTAGGGTTTTAGGTGGAATTCCTAGGAGTTTTGCTTGTTGCGTTTGTGTTTTTATTTGGTTGTGTAGTGGCTCTGAGCTTAGAAGCTGTAGGGACTTCAGATCTCCTTAGTGTCTATCAACCTTCTTATGAGTCTGACCATTTATGAAATCTCCCCTTGTTGAGGAATCCGCTTTGAGTTTTCTCTTTACAAAACTTCGAAAAACTTGTGATTGAATGTTTGGATTTTCATTTTCAAAAGGAAAAAAAAATTGGTTGTTCTTGACTTAT
Source organism: Pinus taeda (assembly GCA_000404065.3). Taxonomy (NCBI): domain Eukaryota; kingdom Viridiplantae; phylum Streptophyta; class Pinopsida; order Pinales; family Pinaceae; genus Pinus; species Pinus taeda. The sequence continues at coordinate 136,406 of APFE030057460.1, forward strand.
TTGTGATTCTCGACAAATTGGTCCTTGGTTTGCTTATAGCCAAGTAAAACATCCTCAAAAAGACTTTTGGTGAGATTTTACTTCAAATAGGTTTTCATAGTTTGTAGATCTTAAGTTTGCTTTATTCATAGTTTTCTCAAACATTTGCTTCAATTATAATTTTGAATTTTTTGTTTTTTAAAACAAATATGAAAGGTCTCTTTTGAAAAAGTTTGTCTTGGTAGCATTTGAGCGTTCGAATGAAAAATGGAATTCTTGTGAAAATAATTAGTTTTCTCATTTTGAGTGCATTGGAACGAATACTCTTCTTTTGATTTGATTGTTAAGAAAGATTTGCGTTTTCAAGTATTTGCATCTTCCAACTCTTTCCTAGCTAGAACTTCATTGAAGAGAAAAGATCGTTTAATGATCTTAAGTGCATTTTTGTAGTGCTTTTGAGTCGAGTCTTTACACCACGAGTTTCATCTCCATCACCTCTTGACTTAATCAAAAGCCACTAAAAATCACACTTAGGCTAGGGCTCTAATACACCAACATAGCTTAGGCTAGTATCTTGGAGTAGGGAGTAATTAACTCTCCAAGATAGTAAAACAAACAAGTAGCTTTATCTTGCGGTAGGAGAAATCCAATTGTTGCATCTATGCTCTGGGAAAGCTCCTCTTAAATAAGAAGCACGAGATCATGTCTGAACCAGTGTGGGAATCAATCCTTCCTCATTGGGAACGATGCCAGATATTCACGAATTACAAACGGTAAAGTTCAGATTAACCATTGTCGAGGAGCCTGGGGTCACTTGTTGGTAAACCTTGGATTATGTCGAGGAGCCTTCAAGGGGATTGAGCTTGCTACTCTGCCCTTGCGTGCGTATCGGATTGTAGACTGTTCCCGAAGGTATATTTGTTTCTGTTGGTAACCTTAGTGACCATATTCTCTAGGATTCTTCCTAATGTGACGGTGGGGGGAAGATCCCACTGTACCTGGAGCAGACGTCGGCTAGACTCACTTGGATTTTCTGGGGGGCTCTCTTCACTCAAGACGGTTAAGTGGAGAAGCTTGTGCTAGTCTATTCATTAAGCAGGTTGCCGGGGTAACTGTTCCAACTCCTATTTCTGTATCGAACTCTGCGATGTTGGATTTCTTCACCAACTAGTGTTTTCGGTCCAGAAAGTTACTGTTTGTGTGTGTTTGATCTCTTAGATTCTTTAGGCGTGTGATTCAATTTGTTTGGTTCTTTAGAGACTTTAGGTGGTTTTCATTGTGATTTTACTTAATTTTAGTGTGAAGTAGTTAAAAGTCTTTAACTGTGGCTGAATTACTGAGGCATTCCCATATACTTCGGGGCCAATCCCCTGAGTTTTTTTAATGTGGCTGAGTTACTGAGGACATCCTGTATAATTCGGGGTCAACCTCCTGAAGACATACCGAGCTAGCTTGAAGGCTTGAAATTCCTCGTATCTCTGAGTAGCAATAGAAGTAGGTCACCTGAAGAAGGAGAACCTTCTTTGGTAGAATTTTCTGATTCTCAACTGTTAGTAATTTCAGAAGTTACTAGTAGTATTGCATCTACTAGTGATATAGGTGAAGAACCTGAAGTATCTGAACCCGAATTTGAAGTTGCTGCTACTCCCGTATCAGAGTTTGTTTCTCCGACTCCTAGTGGTCCTAGTTCTCCTAGAGTAGAAACCGTAATTACCCAAGATCTTCCTGCTGGACTCATAGCAATTGAAGAGCTTGCTATTTCGTACATCGAAGAAAGCTTTCCTTTTCCAGACAATCGACCTATGTTAGAACTTAGGGAGCGTGAATCGATTTTTTATAGTCCACCTAGGAGCATTGCTTGGTACCGTTCACTGACCAATTTATTGGAAAATCCGGGACTTAGGTTTTCACCACCTCGCATTTTTTATCACCCTACACCTAGAGATCATTATCCTGCATTGAATATGTCTAGTCCGTCATCCATGTATTCTCAATCTCTGGAAGCCTATTTGTATGGCGGTCCTTCTGTTCCCGCTGGGTATCTGTCAATCTGTTACACAAAAATATCGTCACCTTGATTATTTGCAGTCGGTATGGGTCTATCACCACCCATACCAGTCTCCTAAGCAAGTCTCAGACCTCAGCTCTTCAAAACAAGCTTTGGAAATGAGAGAAAGACATCAAAAAAGCAATGTAACTCTAGTTCCGTACTTTCTCTCACTTTTGCCTACGGGCGCGCACCTTTTGTTCAGAATACCTGTGTACTTATACGCTCTGTATGTAAAAGGGAGGGTGCGTACCCCTGTGAAAGTCAAAAGGTGCAATTTTTATCTTAAAAAACTCACTTTGGGTTAATTCTAGAGGTTTCTAGAAGGAATTTTGACGTGGATTGCTCACTCCAAAGTGGTTCATGCATCCCAAAAGAGAAGGAGCTAATCCCTTGTTAGGAGGAGCTATCCCTTTGAAGGAGGATTCTATCCCTTTGAAAGAGGACCTAGTAACTACCCTCCATTAAACTATAAATTGAGGCATTGGGTTAGTGGCTAGAGAGGTTAGAAGCTGAACTTTTGAGGGTAAATGCTAGTGAAATCAAGACTTCCTATTTGAGCTTAAGAGGAGAGATCACATACCTTTTTGGCTCCATTGGGGAGTGAGTGAAGCTTGTCAAAGTAGAGGAGACTTCTTGTTGGACCCTGGGAGGAGCTTGTACAGCGTCAAGGTAAAGGTTGTAAAGTTCTTCTTCTTTTTAATTAATACAATCAAGCTCACTTTTCTCAACAAGTATCTTATGTTATTTGTTTCATGGACTCCTTGAATTTCATGTTAAATATGTTTTATAATACTGGTTATTCAGGTTCTATTTAATCGTTTGCCTTGTTTGTGTTTGCAGGTTTGCGACAAAGGAACTTACTTGGATCAAAGGAGCGAAGGCATCCCCAAACTTGTGTTGGAAATGAGGTAGGCCTTAAACACATTTGTTTGCCATTATTTATAAAGCACATTTAGAGAAAGATAGTGTCTGGTTGGTTTTTTGTCATTAGGTCTTCATTAGATTCTAGGAAGGTCTATCTTGTCTGCAAGATCGACTCATTCCGCGTGACAAAATGGCGACTCCGCTGGGGACTTGATTGTTTTCCTCGTTTTTCTTTGACTTGAGAAACTTGGCTTTTTGTTTCTATTTTTGGCTTGTTGTGTGTGGACTTGGGTAGACTTAGTGGATTTAGGTTTGTTTTTTATTTTTCATTACTTTAGTCGAAGTTCGCAGTCTGCGCGTGTATCACAGTGCGTACCTGTACGCACTTTTACTTTGTGCACAGAGCGTACATGCACCTGTGTAAACTCTGAACCTACTTGTGTGTGTTTTGCAATTAAATGGATTGACTGCTAGGATTTGTTGTTTCAAAAGCCAGCATTCACGTTGATCCTTCGAAGGTCGAAGCTATCATAAAATTGCCTCCTCCTTCGAGTCTTCACCAACTCCAAAGTTTGCAAGGGAAAGCAAACTTTTTACGTCGATTTATCCCTAACTACGCCGAGATCACAAAGGGTTTTACCTGGTTGTTGAAACAAAATACTTCATTATTTTGGGATGAGATAGCTGAGAAATATTTCAATGCTTTAAAACATGTGTTGACCCATGCACCGTTGTTACATCCTCCCAACTACAACCAGGACTACTTCTTGTATCTCGCCGCTTCCTATTCCACCATTGGAATGGTGTTAGTTCAGGAAGATGAATTCGGTACGGAACATGTGATATATTACCTTAATCGCACGTTAAATCCAACTGAGCTAAAATAATCACATGTGGAGAAATTGGCATTGGCAGCTGTTCAAGCTGTCCAACATTTTCGTCATTACATTTGATTACGCAAAACTACGGTCATTTCTGATTGCAACCCTATGATCTATATTTTGACCAAGCAGTTGCTGGGGGGCAAGTACTCCAAATGGATTGTCATCTTGCAGGAGTTTGAGTTAGAATTTGAAAAGTCAAAGTCAAAGAAATCTTTAGTTTTTGCGGAACTTATGTGTGACTTCCCGCATGTTGATACAGAAACTGTGGTAGAGGAGCCCATTGCAGACAAATCCTTGTTTCGGATCAGCACTTTAGATCCATGGTATGGAGATATCATCACTTATCTCCAAACCCAAACCTTTCGGCCAGATCTTTCACGATCCGACCGTCGGAAAATCCGATTCCAATCCCAACAATTCAAAATTATTAGAGATACTCTTTATCGTCTTGGGGCAGATTCTATTTTCTGACGTTGTTTGACTCATGAGGAAGCTGAAAGGGTCTTAAATGGCTGTCACTCTGGAGCGTGTGGCGGTCATATGTCTGGGTATGCCACTGCCCAAAAGATATTGCGCGCTGGCTATTTTTGGCCGTCTTTGTTTAAATATTGTATTATTGCGGTCCGAAAATGCCACAACTGTCAAATTTTTGATCGAAAGATGCGCGCTCCACCTACTCCTCTTAACCCTATAATTTCCGTTGGTCCTTTTTCCAAATGGGGTATCGATTTTATTACATGTAACCCTCACTCGGCTGGGGGGAATGCGTATATTATCCTTGCGGTAGATTATTTTACTAAGTGGGCCGAGGCGATGCCTACATTTGAGGCAGAGGGCAAAACAACTGCAATTTTCGTATTCAATCATATAATTGCTAGGTTTGGTGTTCCACAAGCGATTATTACTGACCATGGGTGTCATTTTCGAAACGTTATGATGACAGAACTTACAAACCAGCTTGGCTTGCGTCATGATAGTTCAACTCCTTATTATCCACAAGCTAATGGTCTGGTTGAAGCCATCAACAAAGTCTTAGTCATCATGATCTGACGGATAATTGGGATTCATTGGTCAAACTGGCACAACATGTTATTTTCAGCGCTGTGGGCATACCGAACCTCAGTCAAAACATCAACAGGGTTCACTCCTTTCCAACTAGTTTATGGTTTGGAAGCCGTGCTACCTATTGAATGCGAA
>APFE030057460.1:146987-202863 GCA_000404065.3 Pinus taeda
CTATAAATTGAGGCATTGGGTTAGTGGCTAGGGAGGTTAGAAGCTGAACTTTTGAGGGTAAATGCTAGTGAAATCAAGGCTTCCTATTTGAGCTTAAGAGAAGAGATCACATACCTTTTTGGCTTCATTAGGGAGTGAGTGAAGCTTGTCAAAGTAGAGGAGACTTCTTGTTGGACCTTGGGAGGAGCTTGTACAGCGTCAAGGCAAAGGTTGTAAAGTTCTTCATCTTTTGAATTAATACAATCAAGCTCATTTTTCTCAACAAGTATCTTATGTTATTTGTTTCATGGACTCCTTGACTTTCATGTTAAATATGTTTTATAATACTGGTTATTCAGGTGCTATTTAATCATTTTCCTTGTTTGTGTTTGTAGGTTTGCAACAAAGGAACTTACTTGGATCAAAGGAGCGAAGGCATCCCCAAACTTGCGTTGGACATGAGGTAGGCCTTAAACACATTTGTTTACCATTATTTATAAAGCACATTTAGAGAAACATAGTGTCTGGTTGGTTTCCTTGTCATTAGGTCTTCATTAGATTCTAGGAAGGTCTATCTTGTCCGCAAGATCGACTCATTCCGCGTGACAAATACCTGGGCGAAAGACAATTTTGAAGACATCGCGGCGGATATCTGACAAGAGAACACAGGATGGCGTTCAAAATCTGGTTTGAATTTAATTTTATATAATTCAAATCGACGTTGATTTCATTCTTGGCTCTTTAAGAAATTGGGCTCGTCGCAGTTGTGATGGTGAGGAAAAATATCGGCACTGTGTTCATGATTATATATGTTCACCGCCAGCAGGTGAAAGTCGCACTTTGAGTCATATATAGAGTCATATGTGTTGCTGGAGTCGCTATAATGCTTGGGAAATTCTGCGTTCACATGGTGATTCCATTGGTTTGAGATAGAACCTTTCTTATAAATCGTGTACACGACTAGCTGTGCGCTCCAAGGCTGAAGTCGATTCCATTTGGGATCCCAACATACACGTCTCCTTTGAGTACTACCCAGACTGCCCAGATACCTCCGCTGAGAAACAGAAAGAATGACAAGAAAATGGCATGAAAAAGAGCTGTATATATGTGAGCGTATAAAAGCTTCTTTTCCAGAGGTATAAGTGTATTCTCCAGCGATTAAAAGCATTGAATGGGCAGCGTATTCTCCAATTATTGAATCCAAGGCAGATTCTCCAACACATGGTACGAAGGCAGTGTTAAACTGTAGAAAGGGCGGTGCGTTCCTTCCTTATATGCTGTTAATTACATAACTATATGTGTGCAGCTCTGAATCACCATGTTAATTAGCTAGTAGAAACTGGAAGATTTGTTGAAGATTTATTTAATAAAGGAAGCTAGCGTGAAACCTTACCGTGTGTTGGATAGTGAACCTTGGAGATCCGAAGGTATACAAAAGTGCATGTGTAGATTTCCATATAGGGTTTTCCACGCTGAATAACAGAAGGCATTGTGCCATGGAAGGGAGTTGAAACACTATAGGTCGGGGAGCGCAATAATATTCAAGACCATAGGAAGCCTCCAACAGAGAAATTGGATATTTATTGGGAGAATATGTTGAGGTGCATTTTTATATGCACAGTATTGGGAGATCCTAGGTTTTGCAGGCTTGCCCTGCATCATCAAGTTCTAGCAACGCTGTTTGAACTAGAAGCTTATCACCGATAAACTTCTTTAAGCATAAAATAGGGAAAACTGGGTGTACTGAAGAATATGTAGGCAACTATAATTTGTATGCAATAGTATTATACTTTCCAAATCTTGTAAGGACCGTAGTACTTGGGTGATAATTTATTATCCTTATTAGCTTGCTTGAGGTACATTCGCTTGTATGGTTGTAGTCATAAAAATACCCAGTCACCTACCTCAAAACTTCATTCACTGCAATGCTGATCTACCTGTTGTTTCATTCGATTTTGCACCAGAGTGAGGTTGTCCTTTAACAGTTGGAGAACTTGTTATTGATGCTCGATGTAATATTCCACTCCTTGAACCTTAGATTTTTCTCTTAAAAAATGATGTGATCGATGGTGGATTATATCCATAAAGTGTCACAAATGAGGTCATTTTTTCTATAGTATGGAAGGAAGTGTTGTACCGCCATTCAACTAGAAGTAACCACTTGACCCATTGTGTTTTTTTATCAGATACAAAGAAACAAAGATACCCTTCCAAATATTTCCTCACTATATCGGTTTTCCCATCAAATTGAGGATGATAAGTTGAGCTATGAGCTAATTGAGTACTAAGACAAGAAAATAATTCCGTCCAAAAACTTCTAGTGAAAATGGGATATCTGTCACTTACAATAATATTTGGGTTTTCATGAAGGTTTTGAATTGTTTCCATAAATGCAGTAGAAACTGTATTGGCTTTAAAAAGATGAGATAATGTACAAATGTGCACATACTTGGTAAGTCTATCAACTACCACCATGATGACACTCTTTCCTTCAGAGTTGGGAAAACTTGTGATAAAATCCATTGAGACCTCATCCCAACATCGACTTGGAATGACTAAAGGTTGTAATATACCCACGGTCTTAATTGTCTCAACTTTATTTTGTTGGAAAACCAAAAATTCTATCAAAAAGTTCTAAATATCAGATTTTAAGGCCATCCCAAAAAACTCATTTTTGACCCTGTGGTAAGTTTTTAAAAATCTTGAGTGCCCTACTAAGGGAGAAGAGTGCAATTCCAAAAGAATAATTTGTTTGAGTTTGGAATTCTTGCAAAGATATAAGCCATATTTGTACCATAATGAATCATTTTTCTAGATTAATGTTTAGGATTTATTGGGATCTTGCTGCAACTTTTGAATGAGTGTCTACAACTCTTCATCATTCTTCCAATCATCCCTTGCATCTGTTATCCACTCAGGTTGGATAATAGAAATGGAACAAAGAAATGCTTCCACATCCTCATCCTTTATAATTTGAGAGTGCATCTGAAAAAACATTTTGCTTCCCCTTTTTGTAGATGATTTCAAAGTCATAACCCAACATCTTTTTGACTCATTTTTCTGCCCTTCTAAAAAACTATTTGTTCCACAAAGTATTTAAGGTTATCATGATTTGTTTTTACCTTGAAGTGTCTTTCCATTAGGTAAGGTTTCCATTGATTTAGTGCATGTAGTATTTCTAACATTTCCTTCTCAAAATAAGTTTGTGTAAATACTTTCCTTTGATTAGACGACTTTCAAAAGCAATGGGTTTTTCTTCTTGCATTAAAATAACCCCAATTCCATTTTCTGAGGCATCACATTCCAAAATAAAGGATTTTGTGATGTCTAGCATAGCTAAGAATGATGCTTTTCACATTGCCTCTTTAATATGTTGAAAGGCCTTAATTACTTCTAGAGTCCAAGAAAATGCATCTTTATTCAATAATGATGTTAGAGGTGCCTCTATTCTCCCATAATTCTTAGTAAGCATGGGATAATACCCTATCAACTTGAGAAATCCTCGAATATGGTCATGGGGATCTATCATTCCTTAATGGATTTAATTGTTTTATGGTCTACCTTAACACCCTCATGAGATACAATACGACCCAAATATTCCACGTTCTATACTCCAAATAAACATTTGGAGGATTTTGCATATAATTGTTTCTCCTCCAACAGTTTGAGCACCCAGTCAACATGTTGAACATTATCCTTCCAAGAATTCTTGTATATTAATATATCATCAAAAAATACTAACACAAATTTTCTAAGGAAGGGTTTGAAAATGGAATTCATCAAGCCTTGAAATATTGAAGGTGCTTTAGTAAGGCCTAAAGGCATGACCAAAAAAGCATAATGACCCTCATGAGTTATGAATGTTGTTTTCAGAATGTCTTCATTCTTCATTCTAATTTGATGACATCCTAAATGAAGATCCAACTTGGTGAAGTAAATTGCTCCATGTAATTCATCCAACAATTCATCAATAACAATAATGGAAAATTTATATTTAATAGTAAGCTTGTTGAGATCCCTATAATTAGGACACATGTGCCAAGATCCATCCTTCTTGTGCACCAATACTACTGGAGCAGGGAAAGAACTTTTACTAGGTTTATTTATACCATCCTCTAGAATTTCCGCAACCATATGTTCAGTTCACTCTTTTGGGCATAGGGATATATGTAAGGCCTAATGTTTGGAGGAACACTTCCTGCAATCAAATGAATAGCATGATCATGATCACCAATAGGTGGGAGACCTTTGGGATTCCAAAATACCTTGTAATGATTGTCCAAGACTTTTTGGAGCTCTTGAGAAATAAATGATTTTGATGTTTGAACATCTATTTAGCATAATTTTGAAATTACACCTCGTTGTTATTTATTGAGAATATTTTTCATGCCATTAGAGTTGATTATATTTCATGGTTTGCCTGTGACACCCCTTAATTCAAATTCCTTTCCTTCCCAAAAAAAATTCAAGAAAAGTTCTTGAAAATTAAAATCTATCATTCCCAAAGATTGTAACCATTGGACTCTTAGTAGAACATCAAAACCACACATTGGAATGGAAATCATAGGACTATTCAATACATATTCCCCCATGGATAACTTGATATTATGACACATATAGAGCAATTTATAGTTCCTCCATTTGCAACCATTACTTGAAATTCTGGTGTTGGATATAGGAAGCAATTCAATTCCTTGGCTATATTACAATGAATAAAATTATGGGTACTACCCGAATCAATCAATACTATTACCTTTTTCTTCTTGATATGTCCTTCTATCTTCAGTGTTTAAGGAGTGGTAATTCCTGCCAATGCATTACAAGATATGGTTGGATTCATTTCTTATTTCTTTGGGGTTGGTTCCTGGTGTATATCCTCTTCTTTTTACATTTCTTGATCCTTTTCTTCCTCCTCCCCACAATATATGTAAAATAATTTCTTCTCAGCACACTTATCACCTTTATTATTTACTATCACAATTGTGACAAATCCCTTTTTCTCTTTTTATCTTCAATTATTGTGGTGTCAACGGTGTAGGTTGTTGAAAGCTAGGAGCAACAATTTTTTCTTTCTTTATAGTTTAGAGTAGTAGTATTCCTTGTTGGCATAATTTTTCTTTCCACTTTTCTTTCCACACTGAATCCCTTCTCCAATGAATTAGGTACCAAGAGGTGAACCTTATGTTGGATGTTATCCTTTAAAGTCCCTATGAATACATCAATCCTATGATCCTATGGAATATCATTTATACTGATATTCAATTTTTGGATGTCCTCAATGTGCTTCGCCATTTAACCCTTTTGTTTGAGACTTATCAATTCGCAAAAAGAAGGTGTTTCTGTTTGTATCCTCATAATATGCTATCCTCTCCTCTGTAAAAATTGACCAAGCGATAAGAGGTTTACGACAAAAAATCCGTTGATTCCATAAAAAATGATTGGATTATAAATATAAAGAAGCAATGTCTACCTTTTATGTGTGTTTCACATAATGGAGATCAAAATATTTCTCCATCTATAGTATCCATGTTGTTGGATCCTTGTTATCAAACATCCTCATATGAATTTTTGGAATATGGTGGGTGATGCAGGGTTAACCCTGCTTACACCCACAATATGCATGTAATATGCATAATCACATTTGTTCCAGGAATTTTAACTCACTATAAAGTCAAAATATTCAACCATAAATGGTTTAGGCACCATTTATTGAACTCTACGGAATCATTCATTACAATAGCATAGTATTTATTAAACCATCTTTCTATCAGACTTAATCACCCTTATAAACCTTCGTTAATATTTTATTAAGTCCTTAAGGCTGCGTATATACATCAAACCTCACACTTTCCTTTGGTGAGTTCGGACTTAACCCATAAAACCTTCATATCGCGCTTTATTCTATTATAAACCCTTTATAATAGATAACACATAAAACCACATAAATCATACCTTTTCCACCAATCCTTGGCCTTTACACAGTTATTTATATTACCTTTATCAGATCAATTCTGCACTGTAGATCTCATTGTTTAATCCGACGGTTGACATTACATCCGATCAACGAAACCAACCATTGACCCTATGCCATAGATCTTCACCTCATTTAATCCAACGATTCTCAACGGTATCTGTCGGACAAATTGAACGAGTATTACTCAACCGATAAAGTAGTTTCCTCTCTCTACTTGGCTGTTATGCATCAAATGGTTTATGGAATCGGGTGCTTACCCTTCAATACCACTTACGGTTTTGAGGCCGCTCGAAAATATACCTTCGCTTGTAAGCCCACTTTCCTTCTTTGATTAACTTCCAATCTATTTAACACCCAATGACCGTAGATGTTATACCATCAATAGCTATGGCGACTCTTTGGATTCCTCATCTGTTAACTCTTACATTGATCTCCGTTGTTCATTTCTTTGACTTTACGCTGCGTGATTTAATCTTGGCTTCTTATCTCCTTTAATTTCGCCCGTTGAACTCCAAGATCCAACGGCTCCTACGCATCAACTCTTCACCTTCCCACTCTTCTCTTTACTTATGTTTTATGCTATTTATTCAGTGTTTCTGTTGTTATTGGTTTCATTCGGGTTCTAGTCCTTTGGCTGTTTCACTGCGCACTCCCTCCTGAACTTCGACTTTGATCTTTCTAGTGGATTAAACAATCCATTATGATCCTCCTCATCATGCTTTTCTCTGTGTCATCGTTGAACTCCGCATGTAGCTCTATTGCATAGAATACACTAACTCACTAATCATTCACCATTCGATACACAACAACACACTTATACAACTTGGAATTGAATCTCTATGCATATATATATATATATATATATATATAATATATATATATATATATATATATATATATATATATATATATATAATATATATATATATATATATATATATAATATATTATATATATTAACAAACAATTACATGATGAGACTCCCTATCTCATTCAGGTCTGATTCTTCTGATTTGTGGCCTCTTTTCACACTCTGCCCGTAGGCTTACAACCACACTTTAGCTGTCTATCTAGCCTATCTAAAACGTCTAACTTTTTAGCCTCTGTCTTTTCTTTTTAGGCTTACATTTATACAAAGGGATTCTACAACCAATTCCTAGTTTAAATCCATAGATTCCTCAACAAAATCCTAAAATGTCTTCCTCATCTCTAAGGATCCTCTCTAATCCATAAAATCATGAACTAACTCCTAATCTAAGTTTTACAATCAATTCTCAAATACTCTCCTCTCTCAATTATCCTAATCCCTCATGTTCTCCTACAGTCGATAACATTTACAAATATGACTCACTATATTCAATTAAATCCTATTCTCATTAAAATCACTCAAAAGCCTAAATAATTACATTAATTCACACTTAGGAGACCAATTCCCTTGAAAACACAATACCCCTATGTCTACTAAAATACAATGACATTATTGGGCTGAATGCTCCGGCATCAGACTCCCAAAGTAGAAAATTTTCATGATCTCCTGATCATGTGGGTTCATACGTTGATTGAAAAACCTCAAGGGTCCCAAAATTTAGTTTCTAGCTGCCCAAATACTTTGCACCTTTGTTATTGTTGTACTTCTGTTGTTTTCTATTTCATCTTCCTCTCCTTGTCAATCAGGTTCATACTTGGATTGATCATTCTTCCTGCCGCTATCATTCTCCTCCATATGGACTATTTCATCATCAACTGCCATAATTCTTCAATCTCTGTCTCTAGTTCATCCTTGTACTGGTCCATATTTTGTCTCTTACTTCTTCCTCTTTCTCTTTGCTTCAGGTTGTTGCTGTTGTCCACTAACTCTTCAAACTGCTGTTGGTTACTTTCTCTTTGTAGTTGCTGGTTTACTTTTTCTTCTACTTTTTCTCTTGCTACCATTGTAGACATTGCTCTTGCTCCTACTCCAACTTTTTCTTTAACTCCTATGCTTACTACCTCCCTTTCATCTTTACCCTCTTTCATTATTATTTTTGTCTGCACCAAATCATGAATTTCTAGCATTCTCTCTAGCAATTGAGCATCTCTATTCCATGGATTAAATTCTTCCACAAAATCTTCTTCTTTCATTTTTATTTGGTTTCTCATCTGTGCCAAATTTCCTCCAGCATATGCAACTAAACCTACACTCACAAAACAATTATTAAAATAAAAAACATAAGGCTTCTGTGCCTTTTCCTCCTTTGGCAACAATTCATTTTGTTGCTCTATCTTCTCCTCCTCTATTAGCACATCAGTATGCTGATTTGAATTCTCAAAATAATTCATGAGACTGTCAACTAGTCTCTCCTCCACACCATCCGTTCTAATGATGCCTTTCTGTCCCTATCCACTGTAGTGAACTTCTTTATTCTCGTTCAATTCTGATTTTACAACTTGAACACTTAATTTTTGGTCTTCTAGCCTTTTCTCCAAAAGACTTAACTCTTGCCACGAATTTTCCATCTCACTTGGCATTCCTCCCAAAAGTTTTGTACAATCATCACTATCTTCTTCTTTGTCACAAGCATAACTTATTGACACTATTTCTTCATTCTCGATTAGAATAAAATTATGATCCTCCATCTCTTTGATAGTTTTAGATGTTTTTCTCTCACTCTCCCTTTGATCATTTAAGAAAATCAATTCCTTATTATTCTCCTCAATAGCAAATTTCTTATCATAGGACATAACTGTCTCATCCCTACTGAAGATATTTCCTCCATTAAGCATGGAATTTATGAATTTCTTCTACTGTAATAACTCAACTTGCTCTTCCTTTGAAAAACAATCATCATTGTACTTTACTTGGCAATTTTCAGCTTCATTCAAGATATTTCCATAAAATGGTTTGTCTTCTGCAATACCTACATTCATAGACAACCTATCAATTGTAAAACCACAAGACTTCATGATCTCATATGATGATTCAATCACCAATTCCTCTAGCTATTCCAAGTCCTTTACATGACTTAGAAATATTTTGATGGTATTCTCCTCAATCTCATCAAGTCCTTTACTTGATTGCTTGATTTCCTTCCCTAGTTTCTCTTTTAAAACAGAATTTAGACTCTTCCTGTTTTCTTCGCTCTTTATGTCAATATTGGAAAATTTTCCTTCTTTACATGTTTCACCTGCAAAGATACACAAATTATCAGATTTAAAATCATCAGAACTTTCGCCCTCACTTGAAGTTTCAGTCTTCAAGTCTTCATCTTCACCCAGAACTTCACCTTGCTCTGGTTCACAAATGGACACTTCCATTTCCAAATCAACTTCTCTAAGTTTTCCCATTAACCACCTTACTTGCCTTTGCTATAGCCTTCTATGCAACTTATGCCACTTCACTAGCTTCTTCTTTAATACCCAAACTTGTCTCTAGCTTTCCTATAGTATCATCATCAATACATTGAGTTGTTCTTTCATCTCTACAATTTCTTTGTCAATTTTCTCTTGACTCATCCTCTTTCCATTTGTCTTGGCATCCTCTTTCTTCATCTTTATTCTAATATGGTCTTCCTCAGAACCTCTACTATTACTATCAGTAGCCATCTTCTTCTCGATCTTGTGAGCTCCTCACTCACTCACTATGACTTTCATTAAAGCCTCTACAAAAACAAGTCCTCCTTGTTGCAACTTACCTCACCAAGCTTTCCTCTGTACTTGGTCTTTTGGCAAGCACTTGGTTCTCTGTCTCTGGAACCTCTTTTGAGCACTCCTCTCTGCTCCTTCTAGGCTTTAACTCACCTGCACCTCTTAAGAACACAACTGTCCTCTTGTATTTCAATCACCATGAAATACTTGGTTCTGACCACCTCTTCTTTCACTTAGAAAGTCTTACCAACTTCTTCATCCCTTAGCAATTCTACCCACATCCTTTGTGGAATTACCTTTGTGAACTGCAATAATACCCCTACAGTAACAAGTCTCTTCCTTGATACATATGTCTCACTAAGATTCTCTCCTTTGAGTTCAGTCTTTTAGCATCTCTCTGGTTCTTTCCTTTGGAACCAATTGAGCACTCGTCGCTCTAGGTTGCTGCAATCTTCTCACCTTTTTTTGTTGTTATCTGTGCATCAATGTACAAACACACATTCTCCAATCTTCAAATCAAATTAAACAAAACATGTCATCTCACCTTTAAGATCTCTGCATGATCTTGTTCCACCATTTCCTTCCCTTTAAAATGGTTGTCTTTTTTTCCTTGCATCTGCAAATTCCAATATTCTATTATACCTTACCTCTATGTACCTACTATTTGTTAGGTTAAAATTTGATCGCCCTTGCCTGCATAAACACTTTAACACATAACTTTGTTTTAATTCTTTCACATAGAATTTATTTGTTCTGCTTAACACCAATTGTTTCAATTACAATTATGCTCTGATACCAAATGATGCAGGGTTACCCCTGCTTACACCCACAGTATGCATGTAATATGCATAATCACATTTGTTCCAGGAATTTTAACTCACTATTGAGTCAAAATCTTCAACCATGAATGGTTTAGGCCCCCTTTATTGAACTCTATGGAATCATTCATTACAATAGCCCAGACTTTATTAAACCACTTTTCTATCAGATTAATCACCCCTTATAAATCTTCGTTAGTCTTTTATTAAGTCCTTAAAGATGTGTATATACATCAAACCTCACACTTTCCTTTCATTAGCTCGGACTTAACCCATAAAACCTTCATATCGCGTTTTATTCTATTATAAACCCTTTATAATAGATAACACATAAATCCACATAAATCATACCTTTTCCACCAATCCTCGACCTTTTCACAGTTACCTTTATCAGATCAATTCTCCACTGTAGATATCATTGTTTAATTCGATGACTGATGTTACATTCGATCAACGAAACCAATTGTTGATCCTACGGTGTAGATCTTCACCTAATTTAATCCAATGGTTTTCAATGATATCAATTGAACAACTTGTACGAGGATTACCCACCTGATAAAGTGGTTTCCTCTCTCTCCTCGACTGCTACGTGTCGAACAGTTTATGGAATCGGGTGCTCACCCTTCAATACCACTTATGGTTTTGAGGCCTCTCGAAAATTTTC
This sequence comes from Pinus taeda, assembly GCA_000404065.3. Lineage (NCBI taxonomy): Eukaryota > Viridiplantae > Streptophyta > Pinopsida > Pinales > Pinaceae > Pinus > Pinus taeda. The sequence goes on from APFE030057460.1 coordinate 158,047, forward strand.
CTTCTCTTGTAAACCTGCTTTCCTTCTTTGGTTAACTTCTGATCTATTTAACGCCTGATGACCATAGATGTTATACCATTGACGGCTATGATGTCTCTCCAGATTCCTCATCCGTTAACTCTTAAATTGATCTCTGATGTTCGTCTCTTTGACTTTACGCTGTGCGAATTAATCCTGGCCACTTATCTCCTTCAATTTCATCTGTTGATCTCCAAGATCCAATGGCTCCTATGCATCAACTCTTCACCTTCCTGCTCTTCTCTTTACTTATTTTTTACGCCATTTCTTCAATGTTTTTGTTGATTCATTCAGGTTCTGGTCCTTCGGCTGTTTCACTGTGCACTCCCTCCTGAGCTTTGAATTTGATCTTTTGAGTGGATTCAACAATACATTATGATCCTCCTCATCATGTTTCTCTCTGTGTCATCGCCAAACTCAGCATGTAGCTCTGTTACACAGAATATACTAACCCACTAAGCATTCACCATTCGATACTGAACAACACACTTATACAACTTGGAATTGAATCTCTGTGCTCATATATATATATATATAATATATCTATATATATATATAGATATAATATATATATATTATATATATTATATATATATATATAATATATATATATATATATATATTAATAAACAATTACATGATGAGACTCTCTGTCTCTCTTTGGCTTGATTCTTCTGATTTGTGGCCTCTTTTTGCACTCTGCCCATAAGCTTACAACCACACTTCAGCTATCTATCTAGCCTATCTAAAACATCCAACTTTCTAATCTTTGTCTTTGCCTTTTAGGCTTACATTTATACAAAGGGATTCTAAAATCAATTCCTGGTTTATATCCATAGATTCCTCAACAAAATCCTAAAATCTCTTCCTCATCCCTAAGGATCCTCTCTAATCCATAAAATCATGAACTAACTTCTAATCTGAGTTTTACAATTAATTCTCAAATCCTCTCCTCTCTCAATTATCCTAATCTCTCATGTTCTCTTACATTCGAGAACATTTACAAATATGCCTCACTATATTCAATTAAATCCTATTCTCATTAAAATCACTCAAAAGCCTAAATAATTTCATTAATTCACACTTAGGAGACCAACTCCCTTGAAAACACAATACCCCTATGTTTACTAAAATACAATGACATTATTGGGTTGAATGCTCTTGCATTAGTGGGCCTTCAATCCAAAGGTAGAGCCTATGAGATCATGATTAACATTCCTTTTGCTCTCATCATGAGTTTCATCTAATACCTTTTCACCATTAGGAAGCATTTCTTGTAGCAAATTTGTCGAACCTTGCTTCAAACCTTCAATGTCCACTTTTTAACCATTCTTCAAATCTTCCAAGTTGCCTTTCTTTTTTGATTCTATGCCATCTTTCAAACATTACATGTTTGATTTTAAACCATCCATCTTATCTTCCATTTCATTTTTTTTACTCTGCGTGAGCGAAGTTTGTTGCACTTGGTCTCATAATTTTGATATATTATGTTGCATTTCTTCCTCTTATTCATGTATCATAGAAGATCTTTCTGTTTTCTTACTAGGTGTGTCCATTTTTTTTATTTCGAGGAATTTTGAAATCAACCAACGTTATCTATGATTCACTATGCCCCTTTAATAACTTCAAATTGATTTTTCAAACAAAAGTTATGCAAAATTTAAAAAAATGCACACCTTTTTCTTCCTTTTAAGGACCTAGCTATTACAGCTAGTGTAACTTGGTAATTTAAAATATCTAAGATGTTAAATTGCATCATGTAGTATCCCTCTGAGTCTTATTTCCAACCCAGCAAGTCATACCAAGATTGGATTCTTCAAGAAATAGTTATGCCCAATCTCCCACGATGACCTCATTATAAGTTGGTTCAGTAGAGTGAACTTGTACAGAGTGAAACTCGTCTTCGTTTTAACCTTCGGCCTTGAAAATGGTATCCAAAAAAAAAAATTTCATCCTATTTCTGTCACTTTTTACAAAATTCAAATTTGATACTTAGAGAGAAATTTATGGGGATTTTCACTAGGTCACCTGTTTGAGATGGAATTCTAGAGCCTCCAAAAACCTTAACTTCCTCAGACCATATCTTCGAAAATATAGCAAGACAAGTTCTAAAATTTGTACTCCAAGTTCACCAATATTTTCACTTCATGCAACTGCAATTTTAGCTTCTTAAGCTTCATATAAAAAATTTCATAGCAACAATTCCACGGTGGCCTTTTTGAATCAACAAAACCTTAGAATCCAAACTTCTGATACCGAATGTTATGCAACAAACTCATAAATAGATAGATCAACGACTTAAAAATTATCTTATTCGAGGGCAAAACGTCCTTTACATTACATAAATGAACAATTCTTGGATAATACAAATGAAAATACCTCTGTATATATAGGAGTCTAAGGGGTCACAATATAATCAGAGCCGACATAACAATAATAATGTAAGGGCACAACAATAACAATAATGGGATTGTATGGGGAAAACCGATAACAATATGGGTTCTACATTGGAACAACAATATCAATATCAGGGCTACACAGGCACAACAATAACAATAAGGGGGCTACACTAAAAATAACAATAAGGAGGCTACACTAGTATTATATGGACCTAACATTCAACCTATGAGATCCATCATTCATCTAATTTTCAAACTCAAATCTGTCACGTCATACCAAATTCACTAACTCACCAACCTTTAATTCGAAATATTCTCTATCTCTCTCCTTAACTGCATATTTTGCTTCTTTGTTATTATATTTGCTTCAATTTTTTTCATAGCTTGTCTAGATTTGAATTTCTCTCTTGTACACTAGCTTCATATCTCTACCAGCCTACACTTACTCCCTTTACAAAACTCAATTATTCCTACTCTTTATCTCTCCAACTTGGATTAGTGCTTAGAATTCATTAATTTTCACAATAATGTAGCTCTCACTTTATTCTCGGTTTGCACTATAGTTCTATAGTTCACTAGAGTTTAAAATGTTTCTTTTTCTTGAGAACATTCACACAGTCTTGTCATATGTTCATATATCCTTTATGTATTGAAATCTAGTAGTGTTTTCCCTATTTGATGCCACCTTTTATTTTTCTTTATATAATTGAATTTAGAACCCAACACTAATTTTCAAATCCTTTATAAATTTCTACATAATTTGACATTTACAACACCTAATGGATGAATCTTAATTATTTGGGCATTTTTAGACTGGTCATTCACAATGCATTGATTATGTGCTAATGGGTGGTGGTTAGTGGTCGACAATTGATGAGCATACTACATATCATTTCTCTATGCACTGATGGTCACTGAGAAATGGGAAGTGACTTATGACCCCCACTCTACAAGTTCACAAAAGCACCAAAATCTTAACGCTGAAAAAGCTTGCAAATCCAATCCTTGACAAAGATCCCAAATATCCAAAGTTGCCATGTCATGTCCACATACACTAATTAGCATGCATTGTGCATCCTCTCTTTCCATATTATCTCCATCTGTACCAATCACCACATTCCAAATGTCATCGATGTCACTTTCCATCTGTCATCCATGTAAACTGCTATGAGTTGTCCACATCATCCTCTATAACCTTTTAGATCCTGCCACATGTCCTCAATTGACTTGTACTTGTCATGTGTATTGCCAAATATGAATCACGAAAAATCCACTTCGCTTATAAAAAATGTCGAATTCACCTACCATGTGTCACCCTCATGTGTTGCCACATCATTATATGAGCAATTCATTTGCTAAATGTGCAAGCACATCATAATCTGCACCATGTCACCTTCCATCTAATGTCGACTTGTCTATGAGTTATATTTCTTTTAGAATAGGGTCAAATGATGACAGGTAGTGGGTGATGGTTAAACATGTGTCACCTTACCATCCTCCCTACCATGCATGCTCTCACATGGTCTGCCAAGTTAGTGAACTTTCCATCTCATCACTTAGGTTGTGCTTGCTGCTTGTTATGTAAAAATAATTATAAATTATAAAAAATGGTTATGTGAACCCACACTATAGTTTTAAACTTGATGATAATGGGGGTTTGTAATTAATTTCAGCCATTGACCGAAATTGTGCATTCCCTCCCTGCCACCCCCTTATCCCCTTGAGGGTAGATACAAACATTGGCAGTCAATCAACATCTTTGAGCACATGAACTTGTGCATTATTTAACGTAGTTAGAGAATGTCCACCTTTTTACTAATCTAACAATGGTCAAAAGCATGAATGGTGGATGATGTGGAGATATGTATGATTTAGAATGTCATGTCTAGACCTATGAAGTGTTGACAAGTTCCATACTAAGGGAAATGACATGGATTTCAATGATGATGTGGCCACTTGAGTATGACCAAGCCTAATGATGTGGAATTACAATGGCATATGGCAATTTTGGTTAGTTGGAAATGATGATGTGGTAATGGTGATGACATTGTAGTACAATGACACATGGCAACTAGCTATAGGCTAAAAGAAATCATGTGGTAGCAAGGATGACAAGGTGATGACATGGCATGACACATCAACATGATGACATTACTAGGGTGACATGGAAGTATAGATGACTGCCACATGCCATGTAGAAATGAATTTTTTTTATTGGTCAAATGGCCAAAAATGTGTGACACATGGCACCTCTCGCTAGATACCACATAGCATGATGACACCATGCTGACATCAACACATGGGTTACCATGAACCCCTAAGGCTATGTCTCATGGCATGGTTGTATCGTGAAAAGGCTAAGTCGTACAATCTTTAGGTTACGAGAAAGGTTCATCCATTAGTCATATTGTCAGCATGGTTGTTCACACTGGTAAAATTATCTGGGAATTACCTTTTGAATACTAGTTTCATGCCAACCTCCAATTCACAGTACTCATTCAAGTCATTATATATATGCAGAATGGTGAGGTGTGTCATATGGAGAGACTTGTGAAAAACAAAGAATTATGAACTCTTTAGTTGAAATTATAATTTATGGTTTTCATTTGTAAATGGTCTTGGTTTCAAAACCTGTGGTAAAGTTTCATTTTTCATGTGATGTGGTTCCACTTGGATTGGAACTTTATTCTGATTGCACTGCAGAGGTTTCGTTCCAGCATATTTTTTGTGATTAAGGTGTTTTAAGACGTTTTATGGTTACACATGTGCTATATATTTTGTGTTGTTTTGGCTTAGGGTTAAGTCCCCAACTAGAGGATTTGTTAGTTATAGATATGCTCTATGGCTTCCTATTTCCTAGCTCAGGGCTAAGCCCACACCACATGCTTCCTTGATCAACATAATTCACCATTATTTTTTTATTGATTGGTTCAAGGTTCAAATACCACCATGGGTTCATTGGTTAACATATGAAATTTGGTTCATTGTGTTGATTGGTTGCGGCTTCAAATCTCTATAGCATGATTTGTTGGTTACCATATATATGTTTGTTGTGTCTCATTGTTAAATGGGTGCATTAATTACAATTTGATGAAAAGGTTATGATGACATTGTTTATGAGTGCAGGGCAGGTTATGACAACATTGTGACAATTGTTAGGGTCCTAAAAATATAGGTAATTATAATATGTGTCTAGTTATTTATTATGGGAATATGCTTGTCAAGTTTAACCTATTAATTACTAGGTGTCATCGCCTAAAGGTTTGCTTTTCCAAGGAGTCATCTACTCCTTGAGGTCTTGTGGTCTAGACAGGGAAGTTTGAGGTCATTTTTCAAACATCGAAAGGACTTCCCTTTCCATGGTAGGGTGCTTAGAAGCAACTTTCCAGTGGTATATTCATTTCTTTAAACTGACTTCGAGGTAAAAAGTTAGAGAAAGTTGAAGATCCTCTTTCAAAACCCAAAGAACAAAAGAAAAGGCTAAGTAAAACTTCAAATCCCATATATCGGGGGTTTGGAGAGAGAAAGCAGTTGATAGCGGAGCAAAATTCCAATTATAAATCATTGATATCGGTGTTCAGAAATTAGAGTTTTGAAATCCTGCAGTTTGGAGGGTCTATGCCATATCGTTGATTGACAAATCTTGTATGCCACATATTGGTGATCGAAGATCCCACATCCCGTAGTTCGGAGGTGGTGCAACATAATATGCGATTAAAATGATGGGGAATTCCAAAACAAATTTACAATGGAATTGCTCACAAAAGCAGTATAGGTCGAGATTTTTCTCTCTCCTCCCAAAGGGGCATGTGGTAGCCAGTGATTGGTTCCTATAAGTGCCATGCGGCGGCTAACATCATGATGATGTGGCTGTATAGTGGACACATGGAAAGTGGATTCAACATTTTCAAGGGTCGGAGGAGGCCGAAAAGGAGTGACACATATCATAAATATACAATTAGAGGTTGAGGTGTGTTGTGCAGTATAATGAAATCACCGATTGGAATTCTTTGTTGAGGGACTCCGATGTGGGGGCTGGCTTATGGTCATATGGGGAACAAAAGGACCAAACACAAAATTGAAAAGGTTATTGACTTTTGGCAATTGCTGGAGGCATATTGTATATGATATTGAAAATTGTCGATTGGAAATCGATGGGAGATGGGCTCTGTGAAGGGGGCTATAATGTGGCCATGAGAAGCATCATAGGACTAGTGGCTTAGCATAGAAGGTGATCAGTGTTCGCAATCAATGGAAATAAAATGTGTACACCAAATGAAACCGCCAATTAGAAATCTCTGGGAGAGGAGCTCCAATGTGTGGGCTAGCCCATGGATATAAAGAGTTCAAAGAATCATGAACTATCAACATAAGGACCTAGGCCCATATACTATGGTCCCATGCAACACAATATTATAAATAATCAGCCCCCTTTCTAGCAAAAGAGCTTTTACATGCAAAGAGGTTTTGGCCTTGTGATTACACCTGAGCCTTGGGGGCTAGGCACATTAGATATTTTACACCCCGCAAGATATAAAGTGTCACACAATGAAAACCTCTGATTGAAAGTTTCGATATTAGGTTTGGCACACATTTGTATGGTTTAAAGAGCTCAGATGCCAAAACATTTTATAAAGGAAAAAAATAGTCCCGACAACAATGAAAGGCCTTAGCACCTTAAGGCATAGCAATAGGTCATAACCCTTGGTACTATGCAAAGAAATATAGGAAGGGGGACAAACACAAAAGCGCTAAGGGAATATCATAATTCAATCTAATTTTAATGTTTCTTAAGTAAATTTCTGATGAGGAAAAAGCTCTGAAATAACATAATAACAATATTGCAGGGTTTAAAGGCTCCCATAATTAAATAATTTGAAGTGTTAGAGTATGAATGGATTGGTAGCTGTTGAATCTCAGGAAGGAGAATCATAATGATGTGTATGGACAATGTTGTGAAAACAACTGCAACAAATCAGATTTCGATAAAGAGGATTAGTATTGAAAAACTAATTTCCTATTGTTAAGGCTCAAAGCTTTCATCAGAAATGAATGAGAAAGAAGAAGAAATTGCGGAGGGACCTATTTTGATAAGAAGAAATGCTTGATTCGTAGAGGGACTTGTTCTACTTTCAAGGAAGCAGTTCACCAGATTTCTATTGCCTGAATAAAAGCATATTTATCATAACTATTCTAGGACATACAAAATCTCTTAGTTCACCTTTTCATTCATGAATTTGAGAGATGTTTAATTTATGTTTCTTTCTGTAATTAAGTCAAAGCTATTATTTTTTAAAATTGGTATGTCAAGTATTATTTAAAATATTTATGAATATGTGATGAGGGTTGGAAATTGTATGAAGAAAGGTTGTACATTGATGTAATTTGTGCATTGTACTAAAGGGATCAATTTACAGTAATATAGAGAATTTTGTTCCAATATTTGTGTGTCAAGCAATTGGTGATGTACTTTCTCTTGTGAAATGGTTTATTCTCTTAGTTTTCCATATTTTGTCTCTCTTTATTGTTTCAAGAAGATTAAGGGTTGAATTTACTTAATTTTACTCTGCTCTGGCTTGTAAACAATATCAATTATTTATGTCTAATGTTGAATATAGAATTCATCTCAGTTTGCTCTATATTTAATTAAGTCTTAATAATATTCATCTTTTTCACTCCACAAGCACTCTATAAGATCCAAAAGCTTTCCTATCATGCCCTGTTATAACTGCTCTGTTATTTTTTGATTGATTTCCTAAACGTTTCATGACTCCATGTCCAATGGACTTTCCCTGAATCTTTCAACCAAACCTTTGAAAAATCCCACCTCAAACTTTCATAACTAACCTAATATCTTAAAATAGAAATCTAAATCAGATAGAGAGATCCATCTCTGAAGTTAGAAGGGATAGATCCCATCTTTAAAAGTGGTTTTGTGGCTACCTCTGGGTTTCTCTCCACAACCTAGGGAAATTATGGAGTGATAACAACAACATGATTTGTTTTTGAAGACCTATATTTTTTGTGGCTCCAGTCTGAATATTATGAAATGTGGTCCACTAGTTTATAGAGGCGGGTCATGGAAACGTGACTAAACAGAGAGGGGAGGGAGGCAGGGTGATTAAGTTTAGTACATTAATGGACATAAAAATTATTTTCTTTAAAATCATTACCTAAACTTTCTAAATGAACAACTTAACACATAATTACCAACAAATTGAATATGTTAACAACAAGTAATAAGTAATCCAAAATATCACATAAGCACATAACATCAACACTTATGGACATCAGATATAAGTGGAAGCCCATAAAGGGATAAAATAATAATTTTTTATTGTTTTGATGTAAAGGAAAGATCCTACTCCCTTATTACATCTGATTTTCTATAGGCTCCAACCTATATTAGGTTGCTACCTCAATTTTCTGCAAGCTACAACAAGTAAGGAAGATCCAACTCGCATAAGTTTTCTGCATGCCACAACTAAGAGGAGGGTCCTACCTCAATAGGCTACAAATCGTTCTTTATCAAGATCCAAATTGAAATAATACTATAATCCCCTGATACATACAAGAAACAACATGTTGGATTACATGGTCATCAATTTTTCATATCTCCATCTTTATATCTCCCTCTTATTCCCTTCAAATCTACTTCACATCATGCTCATATTTTCCAGATAAATCATGAATAATTAACTTGCACATGCTCTCTAACACTCTAACAAATCCATTCTTCCTTCCAGAATCACATATTTTATAAAGATAGTGTAGGAATATACAGGGTAAGTTCCTTAGATAGAACACCAAAGGACACCGCTCACAGACAAATCACAGATTGGTACACCAATATTCTTGACGTCATTAAAACACTCAAAGAGGGAAACAATCCATGACCTGAGCCAACGTGGAGACGTCAGGAAATTTATTGATGTAAAAGAAAGAAAATTTACATAAGATTCTCTCATGAACGGTCACCTAACAAATGACCTTCCATGTTCTTTAAATAGAGACCATGGACCAATTGGGTGTTAAGCCACAGATCAAGTGTCGGTATTATCGAGGAGAGAATGAATCATCAAATCACTTCATGTATAGAACATATCATGTTGGTCAGATTGTAAGCTACAAAAAGTACATACTAAAGAAACACACTTTACGTAACTATACATTAGACCATGTTGTACTTAATTATTTCCTATGTGTTGGAATATCCTAACATCCCCCCTTAAGAAGAACCCATGATAGGATTGAAGGATGTAAAAAGATGACACCATAAGAGAATGAAGGTAGCATTAGAGCCTATCCCCCCTTAGTGACAACTTTCTGAACTCCAACCATAAATCGAAGTTTAGTAAACTTGGCTTCTGTGAGAGCCTTTGTAAATATGTCTGCAACTTGATCATTAGTTGAACAATATTGCACTTTAAGAACATGGTCATGAATGAGGTTCCTGATGAAGTGCATGTGTAGTTCAATGTGTTTTTTGTGCTAATGTTACAATGGATCTTCGCATAGTTGAATGGCACTTTGATTATCACACCAAAGTGTAGTTGGATGATGCTACTGGAAACCAAACTCTGATAGGATCTGACGAAGCCAAGGGGTTTCCTTACTGGCTTCAACGACGCCACAATACTCTGCTTCTACTGGAGAAAGATAAATGAAAATTTGATTCTTTCAAGCCCATGTAATAGGTCCAGAACCAAGAGTGAAGGCATAACCCGAAGTAGACTTTTGATCATCAGGTCACCAGCCCAGTCAGAATCAATGAAACCAACCAATAGAGCAAATCCTTCTGCACTGTAATGAATCCCAAACTGAACTGTACCTTGAACATAACAAAGTATTATTTTAGCTGCTTTCCAATGAATTTCATGTGGGTTAAGCATAAACCGAGAAACAAGGCCAACAAAAAAATAAAGGTCAGGATGAGTATGGGTCAGATATAAACGTTTTCCAACAAGTTGAGAATATAAGGTAGCATTAACTTCAGGGGAAGTGCAAGTGACTGAAATTTTTTCTCCATACTGAAAGGGAGAAGGGGTTGGCTTATAGTCTTCCATGTGAAAGTGGCGTAGAAGATCACATGCATACTTGGAATGGGAAAGGGAAATACCTTCTTTGGATTGGAAGACTTGAAGACCAAGAAAACAATGCAAGTTTCCTAAGTCTATCATTTCAAAATTCTTTTAATGGCTAGACTTCACATGGTTTAGAAGTTTGGAATCACTATCAGTAAGGATAATATCATCAACATAGAGAACAATAATGATAAGAGACTTACCCACTTTCTTGGTGTAGATAGTATTGTCAGAATGACACCTAGAAAAGCTAGTATCTAAAAGAAAGATATCCAATTTGGCATACCAATCCCGAAGGGCTTACTTGAGAAAATAAAGTGATCACTTGAGCTGATATACAAGGTTGGAGTCTATTTGTGTAAAGCCAAGAGTTTGTTCCATATATATTTCTTCATGCAAGTTCCCGTGCAAGAAGGCAGATTTAACATCCATCTGATGGACTTCCCATTTGAAAGAGGAAGCAAGGGAAAGAACAAGGCAGATAGAGTTCATTTTTGCAATACGGGAGAAGGTTTCAGTATAGTCAATTCCTTCAACTTGTGAAAAACCCTTAGCAACAAGAAGAGATTTATGTTTATCAACTTTTCCATCTAGTTAAAACTTGGTTCTGTAAACCCATTTGCATCTAACAAGTTTTCGTCCCTTTGGAAGAGTGACAAGGTCCCATGTATCATTTTCCAATAATGAATGATATTCTTCATTCATAGTTGTGTCCCAATTTGGATGGCTTGAAGCTTCTGTAAAGGTTACATGATCATAGTTCACAGAAGCTTGAGCTAGTAAAGAAGATTCTCTATCAAACTGATAATGTGTACAACATTGATCTGTAGGATCAACTGCAAGAGCACCTGCTACGTCTTGAGCAGCGCGAACCCATTTTGTAAGTTGAGGAGCTAAAGGAGGATCTCGAGAAGGTGGGGGAGGATTTCCATCCTCACTGTCATCATTTGAAGAAGAAATATTTTTAGAAGTAGAAGGGATAGAGAGAGGTGGCCCATTCGTCGTACTAGCATCGTAGGCTAATATATTTTAACCAAACTTTACATCTCTTCTAATGACAAAATTTTTGGATTTAGGTTGAAGAAGTCTATATTCTTTCACATCTTCAAAATATCCAACAAAAAAACATTTTTTAGTCTTAGGTCTAAGGCTTTATGTTTCTCATCTGGAATATGGGCTCATGCTTCACTTCCAAAAATATGAAAGTGACTTACATCTCGTTTACTTGAGCTCCATGCTTCTTCTGGAGTGATATTTTCTAAAACCTTAGTAGGAGTGTGATTTACTATGTAATTTGCATAGTTAATTTTTTTCTGCCCAAAAAATAAGGTTGTCCTTTAGATTGAAGCATATGTTTAACCATTTTCTTTAAGGTGTGATTCTTTCTTTTAGTTACACCATTTTTTTGTGGAGTATATGGAACAATATGTTGCAATTGAATTCCATGCTAAATACAAAAGTTGATGAATTTGTTGTTAACATATGCTCTGCCATTATCAGATCTTAGCTTAAGAATTTGATGTCCAGATTGTTTCTCAACAAAGGCCTTAAAGGCCAACAACATGTTAAAGACTTCACTCTTGAGTTTTAAGAAGTATACACCAAGTACGTCTCGAGAAATCATCAATGAAAGTTAAGAAATACTTGTAGCCAGAGAATGAAACAATTGGAAGTGGACCACATAAATCACTATGAAAAATTTGTAAAGGGGTTGAGGCATGCCAAGAGGCATGTTTTTCAAAACTATCCTGATGATGTTTTCCAAGTACACATATGGAACAAACACCATCTCTGTAAGATACCATAGGAAGACCCATCACCATATTGTATTTACATAGATTTTAAAGGGAGATATAGTTTAAATGACCAAATTGCTCATGCCAAAGTTTTATCACTTCATCATTATGAGAAAAAAATACTAAGGGAAGAGCTGATGACCCAAAATTGTTAAACTTATACAACCTTGTAGAACCATCAGCAATGCCTGTAGCTAAAATCTGTCTAGGATCTCTTAGGTACTTAATTACAAAATCATGAGGTGAAAATTCAACGATTTTACCTTCACCTGAATGAGTTATCTAATATACAGATAGAAGGTTGCAGGATAAGGTAGAAACACATAATATATCATTAAATTTACCATTTTCTAGATGAATAGTTCCAGTCCCTACAATTCTAAGAGATCTATCGTCACCAACATATATATTTTTGGTGTTACAATCATTTAAAGAATAAAACATGGCTTTGTCTTTGGCCATGTGATAAGAATCTCCAGAATCAATGAGCCACTCATGAGAATGAGAAGAAGAAGATACATTCAGTACATAAGTAGATCGAGATGCTTGACAACCACATGTAGAAAGTGTTATTCCTAAAGATGAAGTTGAAGTTGAAGACTGCTCCAAATAGATGCTATGCTTCTTCATTTCTTCTTCCAAGGCTTCCATCTTCTTAAAACAATTGGATTCTAAGTGGCCATCATGATTACAAAAGTTGCAATGTATATCAGTCTTCTTCCCTTTGTTTTTAGTTTCCTTATCATTTTTTTGAGTTGATTTTTCATTATGAGACTGAAATTGCTTAGGACCCTTGTTTGGTTTAGAACCATTCTTTTTAGGATGTTGCTTCTTAGGATTCTTTGAACTTGTTTTCTGCTGGGCTGCTAAGGCTTTCTTAGTATTAAGAAGATGAAGATGTAAGAGTTTTTCTTGTTCTCTCATTAAAGAATCACAAAAGGCATCAAAAGAGGGGGACTTGTAGTCTTGTCCTTAAGAAACAAAGGCTTCTCTCATAGAATGCAAGGTGGAAACAAACACAGAGTAGGCTAGTCCTAACTTAGTAAGAATGGAATATATAAGGTTACCACCTTCTTTCTTAACCTTAACACCTTCCAAGAGAAGTCTAATGCTTTTGAACTTGGACAAAAAAATTCAATGGAAGAAACATTATTGGGGTCCAACGTAAATAACTCATTTTTCAGGTTGATGGGCTCTAGTTTCATTTTTAATTACAAAAACTTTATTGAATTGTTTCATTGCTTCATTGGGGGTATCGAGTTCTACGATATGGAATCTAAGGTCTGGAGAAATATACATCCCTATCAACCCACATGCATGATCTTGCTTGTTTTCCCATTTGTCTTGCTTATCTTCATCTTTAGGTTTAGACTCTTGGCTTGAGGCTATTCTATAAAGACCTTTACTTCTATGTAAATCCACAATGTAGGATAGCGATTGGAAGTAGTTGGTGCTGTCAATAAAAACAATTAAGCTCTATATGTTGAAACAAAGTGTTCCAATGGAATGATCTCGAAAAATTAGGCTGATTAAGAAAAAAACAACTATGAGAACGGATTTTGGATGAAGAAGTTATGGCCTTTTGAAGAAAAGTTGTGGAAGATGCCGACAAACCACGTCAATGTTTGGAAGTGAATGATAATGTTATATTTAAAAAAATTCCCACCCCCCCCTCCTCCAAACTTAATCTAATTCACTCACTATAAAAAAAGAAACCTTTATGTGATCCACTTTTATAAATAAGTGAAAGTCGCTTTTACAATGGTACTTTATGAACTATCCACTAAATTGTAACTTAAATAAAAGATAAATTGACTTTAGAATTATAAGTGACTCACTTTTTATAATAGATGAGAACCTTTTTACATAAAGTAACTTTAAAACACAAGTTATATGTGATTTTTGAAAAAATAACTCAGCAAAAGGAAAGACTTGAACCCAAGACCTCTATTCTCATAAAGTAACTTTTGACCAAGTGAGCTAGTTTAAAAGGTTAGTAATTTTTGGAAAAGAGAAAGGGGGTTCCTTTTTCTTTTCTCACTGAATATTTGGAGTGCGTGCTTACTTGAAAAACCACTTTTTTCCTACAAAACAAAAAAAACACGCAAACCAAAATGGACACACAAAAGTAATCCAAGCCTTACAGCTTAAATTCAGATTTTGCCAAAAACTATATATTTCCTCAATGTTTCTGATTTTTCGAGATCACACTAAGGTGCAATGGAAAAGAGCATATGCATGAGAAATTTTTTTCTTTCTATTTTTGATTTTCCCAGATCGCAAAGAGTCATGGGGCAAAGAGCATACATAGAAATGAAAGGTATAGATCTAGTAATAAAAAAATTTATACAAGACTAATTGAAATAAAAAGAGAGATAAATAACTATAACCACAAATAAAGATGGTATACCTCCAGATCTTGAAAATGACATAGCTAGGGCTATCAGAAACCTTTTGCGTGAAACAAAAGGGGTTCCTCACTAGAACAAATGCTCCTAACACAATAGAGTAGTCCTCTCAGCCTGAAAGCAGTCAGAAATAGTAGATCTAGGAAACGAGAGTCGGATGTAGTTGTAATGACTTCAGATTTGGATCACCAACAAATGAGTCCCTCTAATAGATCTGATACCATGTGGGAATTTACAGGGTAAGTTCCTCAGATAGAAGACCAAAGGACACCGCTCAAAAACATATCACAGATCCGTACACCAGTATTCTTGACGTGGTTAAAACCCTCAAGAGTGAAATAGCCCATGGCATGAGCCAATGTGGCCACTTCAAGAAATTTATTAATGTAAAAGAAATAAAATTTACATAAGCTTATCTCATGAATGGTCACCTACAAAATGACCCTCCATTCTCTTTAAATAGAGATCATGGACCAATCGGGTGTTAAGCCATAGATCAAGTGTCGGTAATACTATGGAGAGAATGAACCATTAGATCACTTCATGTCTAGAACATATCGTGACAATCAGATTGTAAGTTACAAAAAATAGATACTAAAGAAATACACTTTACCTAATTATACACTAGACCAAGTTGTACTTAATTATTTCCTACGTGTTGGAATATCCTAAAAGATAGTTTGTTGGTTGTTTGTATTCCACATAAGAAGATGAAGTGACCAGGCTTGTCTCTTTTCCTTCCATTCATTCGTTTCTAAGATCCTCATATTTTTAATATTATAAAGCAAATAAGTGCTCCACCAAATATTATTTTCAGTCACCTATAATGATTAAATACGCCACAAAAATACCAACATATGCAAGCAAGTAACACATTGTAACATCATAGGACATGTAAAACTTTCACTTTCAAATGCAAGAAATATGCATGCAATTTATGAAATATATGCATCACTCTCAAAGCCATATAATTTTTCTGCAACATCTTGTATCACTACTTCATGCCATTGCTTCAGTCACCTTGATCCTCCCCTTTGTTGTCATGGAGTCTTTCCTTTTCCTTACATCACTACAACTCAACTCAACCATTATATGAATATAGCATCATAAACAAGCCAACACTTGTCATTGACATTTTTCTACACACGTCTGTGTCACTAATCAACACCAAGCAACATACGTAAGCATGAAAAAAATTTCTCTAACACCTTTTGAGGCATAACACACATATGAAATCATAACACACATCTTATGAAAGTATAATGCATTAAAATTTCTCAACATGAGCTTATGCATTAACGTTTGTCAACATGTGTTGAGAAACCAACAAATATTACATCTACTCCTTTTTCATCATGCCATAACCTATTACTACTCCTTTGTTGTTCCTCTTCCCAAGGTGCTCCCGCCTTACTGCTCGTGCATACCTTGTTACTCATGTTGTTCCTTTTCCATTAATGATAACAATGCCAAAATTATCCCCATTTGGCATTGATGGAAAGGGGTATAGTGAGATTTGCAAGAAGATCACAAGCTTCAGTGTTTGCCACTATCAAATTTATGATTCAAATGTCGATGTTCTTTCTACATGGAATTATAAAAGAACTAACAAACAAATGGTTAAAGATAATGACCTGTCAAATCTATCTAATAGAAAAAAATGTCCTAGTATTTTCCTTGCAATGTCCTCCATCTCTCTTAAAAGGATCATAATATAGTTACATTGAAACTAAAATCCCAACCATCATCAATCATGCACTTCCTCCAATCTTGATATACATAATATGTTGTGATTAGAATATTTTCTATTCAACATATTGTGAAAAATGTGAATAATATATTGATATGAGATACAAAACGTTTTCAACCAACATTGCTATGAATAGAAGACCCTAGTTATACTATCCAAAGGAGATAGGTGATCCCTCTCGAGACAATGCATTACACAATTTGATTCCTACATTTGTAATGCACCAAAGAGAAACAAGTTCTATTATAATGCATGTAGTAAAACAACCTTGAAAAGGTAATATCGCTGACATATGACTTACCCTTCAAGCATGGGATTTCAAAAATAAATATTTGGCTATATTCTACTTGAGACATACCAAGGCTACGACAAGGCCATTGTCTAATGATTATGCTCCAACCAAAACCTCAACTGAATCGACAATTTTATTCATATGTAATTGGTGATGTCATTTCATGCACTTTACACTCACAGAATCCAAGTCCACCATTGTATTATTTTCTTCATAATAGTGAATTTGTATCTCCACATCTAGAGTACACACATTTTTGGAGTGGTGACCAAGAACACAATACTGCTTTAGATCAAAATATTCATCTTGAATAAATGTCAGAAAACAATTGTATACTCATCTTAGATAAAGGACGGAAAAACTCTCTCCCTCATCCAAAAGGCACAAATTGACTATGTATTTTATGATATTTTTGGTATTAAATGACCCTTTCAATATTTATCACATTATGAGTGATGATAGGCATGCCAAACACTAGAAGTAGAACTTGTTGAGCAATAATAATATGGTATTGACCATATGAGTATTAGTTGAGTGGGAGGTTTGATGATCGTACTCCTCCCCCTCATTGAGACACCCAATATATCATACCCATTTGTATCCAACAATGCATTGGTACTACCGAGCGGATTCTTTAATGATAAAGAATATAATATTATATATATATAATATATATATATATAATATAATATTATATATATATATATATATATATATATATATAAATAAACTATAATTCAATTCCACCAAAGTAGTAAGTGCAACACCTTTATGTAAAATTTCCAAAGGTAAACCTATAAAAAACATTATACGTCATGCATCCCCATCTAATAGAAAGTGGGGCATAAACACATTTCTAATGAATCATGCATTTAAAAACAAAAGTGAAAAATATACATCATATCACAAGTTATCCCTCTCCTTTTAGATTGATTTCACTCAAGTAGCCTCCCAAAATTTTAGCAAATAATGAGAATTGTAAGTCAGGCCTTCCTTGAGTGATCTCAACGTAAGCATTGAGATGGATCATTTTATTCATTTTTATGGATTTTCTTAGAATTTTTACACCAAGTGAATTAGGATTGATGGCATTCTGAAGTTCAGATATATTCATTATGGTCACCATAGTATGTCCAGTAATGATAAAAGTGTCATGAGCAACCCGACCTACTTCATCACAAAAAATATGCTTGGCAATGTTTTTGGTCACCATAAGAATCGGTATCAAATCATCCTTCCCTTCCTCTTCTACAACATCCATAATTTGGTTGAAAGAGTCCCATGAAATAAAAAACATTTCCCCAAGTAACATCTTGAATAATTTTTTTTCAGCCTTGGAGTTGTTTGTAGATATTCTCACTACATCAATTTTTAAATAATTTATCCTCTTCACCACGTTCTCACTTCCACTATAGTTTCCAATATGTTGATAACACCAAGGGGTGTCTCAAGGGTAATCATCAGGGAATATCACATTTTTAGTCAAGCTCCCAACTAACAAAGGTATTTCCCCCATCATTTCAACTCTTTTGTTATTATCATGATGGAGATAGAGACTATAGAGAGTTGTAATGGCTTCTTTGTGAGCTCTTGAATCCCCTTTTGCAAGTAACTTAATGAGAGCATGTATGGTATACAAATGGCCCCATATTGTGGCCTTATTCACATCCACCATATATTGTAGCAGCGTAACTACACATAATGCCAAATAAGTTTGATAAAATCGTAATATATAATGCCAAATCATTTTGATAATAATGTAATATATATAGCACCAAAGCATATATAATACCAAAGAACTTTGATAATCCTTGAAGCATGACTCTAACTTTGTAAATCTTTAGATATTTGAAAAACACGTTGAATATTAGAATTTTTGATGATTTGAATATATTCTCACCAATTCTATGCTCATATATAAATAATCTAAAATGGCAATATAATCAATATATATATATAATATATATATATATATAAATATATATACTCCCAACTATCTGTTATAAGAAAATTTGGGCACATCAACCCCGACTTCCAGATCCGTATTATTAGCGTCCATGAATCCCTAATTAAGTTGCTTTCATTCCCTAATGAAGTCAACCTATATCATGATTTCCTCCCAAGAGTTTCATGTCACCATTCATCCAAAAAATGCCCCTAGGGAGATCAGCGTAGATGGCTCTTTATCAGGCTGTAATGCATTGCAGGAACTACACTGTCTGGGTGCTATGCATCACACTTAGCCTTTGTTTCACCTGCAATGAGTGAGATTGATCGAATTTTTGAAATGAATCCATTGGATTCCTCATCCAATGGATGCTTCTGGAAATTTCTAGATGGATGGAACTTGCTTTTGGATGAGGAAGAGGATGAATGAACCATAATCCATTATCCCTTCCTCGATGGAACCACTTCCCAGTTTTGGCAAAGCATTCATGAGGGTCATTAATGGCTTAACCTACTCCATTTAGCTATAAATTAACCAAGCATTAAAAGTCTTGGGGAGATTGAAACTTCATAAGCTAAGGAAGTGTTGTTGAAATGAAATTAGTAGAGAGAGCAATGTTATCATGTCAAATTGTTGTTTCATGAGGAGAGAAGGGTTTGAAGGTAGAAGGATGACACTGAATCAGACATGCATCTACATGGGTTGTAATATTTCCTTCTATGAATAAAGAGTTCTATACTTTTTCCCATTCATGTGTTATGTGATGTATATTGTACTTTTGATTCTATAATATGTTTAGTTAATAGATCGATATGTATGCTTTGATGGTTTTTTGTCTCGGCTTGTGTGTAGGTACCTTTCAAGTAAGTTAAGTATGGAAGGGAGTGGCAAAAGTGGTCAAAGGGAAGAGGGATCGAGCAAGAGATACAAGTTGGTAGTTTTTCTCCCCTTTTTTTTATCTGTTAGCTATAGGAAAAGCAATGGAATTACTTTAACTGTTGTTCTAGACTTGCTACTAGGTCTATGGGTTAGTCATTTGGAGAAACACTAAATTTTACTGTAACACTATCATTGTAATATACATTGCAACAATTTTGAACATTATATCAATGGCATATTATATCAATACCATCAATAAGCACTCCAATAATATCACTCAGGCTAAGAGTGGCATCATATTTTCATATGTTGGCTCCAAACTAGCTGTTGTAGCTAAATCTAGCACCCTGTGGCACAAGTGCTTTGGGAGATAGAGAAAGATTCCTAGAGATAACCTCTGGGATGATTGTAGACGAGTGCCTAGGACATATTCAATAGAGGAGTGCATGAAATATTATATGTGCGGGGTTATGAACACTCTAATGGTCACGTAAAAAGGTAATAGGAGGGGCTTGGCTCAATAAACCTTCATTAAGGTGGACTCAAGCCAATATAGGGATTCAAATGAGGGGAATATCGAGAGAATATTTAAAGAGAATTGTCTTCTCCTAGTGGCCAACACACAACAATGAGACAAATTTAAAACTAATGTTGGATTAATAGTGGAGAGGAGGAAAAGAAGGAGGGAAACATATGTGGAGGGTTGTAAATGAACCTAATCATTAGTAATAATATTCCAACAGAAATATGGAAGAGAAAGGAAGGTGAGATGGAAGAAATAGTTGATCATTGATTAAGGTTTCATACTACATATTAATATTGGTATCATTCTCTACTTAACAACCAAAGTAAATCTGAGCCACCACAGGTACTGTAAGGTAATCAGAAACATAAGTAAATCTGTAATTCTATAGGTACTGCATGCCAATGAATAATAGAAATAAATTTGTGATATGCACATGTATTGTTTACTATTGATAACATAAGATAAATCCATGAACCAGCAAGAAAAAAACAACTCCATTAACACTATTTCAGGGAAAGAAATACATAAGTGAAACGAAATTACCAAGAAAACATGATGCACATCCATTATGGTGGGAATCAACAAGGATTTTCATTAATACAAAGGATTCAAACAACTAGTAAATACATTAACCCCAACATCAGTTTAGTCACCTCGATGAATACAGTAAGTAGAACAAATGGTATCTCAGAACTCAGACCCAGTGGGTGAGAAATTCTCGAACCAGCTAGCCTGCCCAACCAACCAATCAACCCCCTCCATTTACAGTGTTGCTTCCCCCTATTTATAAGAGGAGGGGGAGAATTTATCAAACATGATTCAATAAAACATATCCCTAGGCTGAGTCTCAGCTGCCAGGTCAGCTGGATGTCTTGGCCAAGGTGAAGATCTATTATCCAAACTGTGATTACAACAGGGATTTCTTGCATTTCTTCAAAACTTACAAAAATTAATGAACAGAGAAGGAAGTTGGAAACAGGAAGGAGGTGTTGTCCCTCTACTGTTCTTGTGGAGGCCTCTCATCGAGCCACATCCTAATCGTGATGCATTTCTCTGTTGTTGAAGAGATTCATTATCTATTCTCCTTTAAATGCTTTCGGTTTCAACTTTGGAGGCGTATTGCACACTGATCCTTCCTTGAATGCACCCATAGCTGTTTTGAATGCTATGTACCCCATGATTTGCTACTAAATCTGATTTAGGGGTCGACTATGTCGTTTCAGCCTTAAATTCCTGCTAAATGCAATCAAGGTCCTGATCTTCCCAGGGACATGTATTACAATGTAACAAAGTAGTCTTTCGGGTGCGGATTTTATTGTGGAAACACACAAAATAGGCGAGTTTTGACTGCTTTTTGATTTATCCCTTACCCCTCATGCTTTCAGCTCCTTTTTATTTCTTCTTTCATCTGATTGGGGGCTTGATCGAGCGCTTAGCCATTAGGCACTAAGGCCTATGGAAACCTGTCTCAGGGCATTTCTACTTTATAACTCCAGGAGCCTTCATTAACTCGAAATCCTTATATAATACACCTAAATAAATCATCGCATCTAGGGGGCCTTTTCCTTATCGCAATCACAGTCGGAGAGGATATTAGTGAGGAATTGGATTTTTATTTTGTGTGGTGGCCGATCGTCGATCCCCGAGGTGACATCATCACTACCACGTGTCACCCAGAAATGGCCCCATAAGACCCTTGAAAATGTTGAAACTGAGTGACATGTGTCACCCATACTACCACATCAGCGTCTGTACCGCCACGTTGAGGAGAGAGAAGGGGTGCGCCCGACCTTGGTTTTTCCATGAAATTCCTTTGTATTTGGCTTTTGGCCTCCTCAGAAATTTTTACACTATATCATAGAATAGGTCCCCCAAATAGTCTTAGAATGGAAACCCTACCGATCACTAATATTCAGGACTTCACTGATATGTCAATGTGCCAATGCCACATGGGGGAGAGAGAAGAAGGCAACCTGATTTTTCTTTTTCATGCTTTTCGTTTGTCGACGATTCTCGGCCTCCCTCGGTGATGTAATGCTACATCACAAAATTGGTAGTTCATTGGGCTTTTAAAATGGAAACTCCCTTTACATCGTCGATTGTTGATAATGAGGGACTGTGGAATGTGGGAATACAAGAAGGTCGATATGAAGGATGTGGTATGCAGGATGCAGGACTGTGGGATCGAGGGACTGCGGGACTGTAAGATTGCGAGACTATGAGATCATGAGACTGTGGGATCACGGGACTACAAGACTACAGGATCACGGAACTACAGGACTACGAGACCTATGGGATGCGGGATTGTGATTTGCCGTTGGACCTCTGAATGCGATCTGCTTTGCTCCTTTGGTGTTTTCTCTTTGTTTTCCAGATTTCCCAAGGGTAACTTCAACTTGATCTAACTTCTGCTCCAGGAGTCCATTTTTGGATTTCCATATACCGTTGGAAATCTCTTTATGAGAACTATGCAATGGGGATGGTTGGATTTCTCACTGAGAGCTCCTGTGCCTGAAAAATGGCTTAAACTTCACTGTTAGTCAGAACTTGAGCGAAATGAAGATTGATAAAGTAGTGAGTGACAATGGCTTGCTGGAAAGGTGTTGAGAACCTGTAGACCAGTATCCTTCACCATTGAGCATGGAGTCAAAAATATATGAACTATGTAACCATCAAAATCTCCATGGGACTTTCCTCATCAATCCAAAAAATGCAAAAATAACAATTCTAACAAATGAAAAGTAAATGCTCAGTTGGTGTGCTTATTTATGTACATTCTTACTTATGCACCAGAGCTTAATTCACCTAAGTGAGTTCCTCTCTCCAATGGAGCCATGCCAACATTACAATACTAGACCATATTCCATCACACTACTGAAAAGAAAAATCAAAATAAGCAAGCACCATGAAAATTTAGCAAATGAAGAACCTGATACATGCTACTGAAATAACCTCTATTGTTGGCTTAAGAATAGACTCATGTACTCTGACACAGGGTCATGGAAAAGGAAATGAAAGTTTGTAGATGCGTTAATATGATAAGTAGTCTGCTGATCAATATCCTCTTGTCAAGGGTAGCCACAAACACCTTTCAGCTCCTCAACTTCAGCCTTTTCTAGAAAAATTGGTTGCTGATATTTTACTACCCATTTTTCAAGGGGACAATCATCTTGGAAATCTGCAACAAATCCTTCACTGTCAGAACTACAAGAGTCATTTATTGGAAGGTATGTTGATAATTCTTGGCAGAAATCATTCTGTAACAATTCAGCTTTGGGCTCTTCTTGGAAAACTTGATGTTGGCAGATTTCTCCCCACTTGCTGGTAAACAACTCCTTCTGAACCTCCATGACCATTTCCTCCTCCTCTCAATCATATGAATCATAGATTGGAGGATATCCTTGATCTTGCTCTCCATGTCTATGATATGCGTCCTCCTGATGGGCCTCTTCTTCCTATTCATCTTTCCATAATTGCGAGTCTAGTAGCTCTCCCTCACTTGACTCTCCATCAAAGTTATATTCATCATAAGAAGGACATCAAAATCAACTAAATAAGCCCTCTGAGAGTTTAGTGGTAGCTCAATGGTGTTTTCTTCTTCTCATTTTTTTTCATGGGGAGATACTTCTTGATGTGAGTAGATATCCTCATGGAATGAGCTCTCACATATATCTTCAGCAGGGTTATTTACCTCAAGAATATCTTCATCATTACAAAGTGTGTAGCAATATTCAAATAGAGAATTTGGTGGATAAAATATTTTGAAATATTGATAGAATTGTATATGAAAACATTTCAAAGAAGATATGCTACCATGAGGTATCATTTTAAACCAAATTCTAGCATCGACATCTAAAGACCACTTGAACAACTTCATTTGTACATCTTCAAGAAAAATACCTTGTTGCTCCATGCATTCGTGAAAGTATTTGAGGTGTTGGTTGGGTCTTCTCTTTGTGTTCCCACTGAATCTAGGAAAATAGGAATTCCACTCATGACATGCAGGGACATGATTGGGATAATCAACAATAGAAGAGAAATCCAGCAGGGTAAATTAGTTGGTTAGGAATGCAAGAAGGGTCGTCCTGAAAACCTCCCTATGTGACTAATTTCAGCTTCAAAAGTAAGGAACGTTTCGGGTTGTTGTAGCATCTAAATGAGTATGGGGATGCTTGAAAGTCAAGATGATCAAATAGAGATAGGGACAGTGGAGCCACCAGGATGTTTACCATAAATTTGGTAGTGGAGTCGCTAAGGTGAAAGACCTTCAACCCACACTTCCCTTCCTCACCTAACAGCGGAAATGTAAAACTTTGTTGTACCGAGGGAAAAATATTCTAATCCGTTCCCTGGAAATGACACCATAAAGATGGTGTAGCTAAATATAGCACCTTATGGCAAGTGCTTCGGGAGATAGAGAAATCTTCCTAGAGATAGCCTCTAGGTTGATTGTAGACCAGTACCTAGGACATATTAAATAGAGGAATGCATGAAGGATTATATGTGAGGGCTTATCAACACTCCAATTTCCACGTAAAAAGTTAATAGGAGGGGCTTGGTTCAATAAGACTTCATTAAGGTGGAATCAAGCCAATACAAGGATTCAAATGAGGGGGTATATCAAGACAATCTTAAATGAGAAATGTCTTCTCATGGTGGCCAATGCACAACAATGAGACAACTTTAAAACTAAAGTTGGAGTAGTGGTGGAGAGAAGGAAAAAGAGGGAAATAGATGCAGAGGGTTGTAAATGAACAAAATCCTTAGCAATAATATTACAACAAAAATATGGAAGATAAAGGAAGGTGAAATGAAAGAAATAGTTGATCAATGATTAAGGTTTCAAGCTACATATTAATATGGTTATCATTCTCTACTTAACAACCAAAGTAAATCTGAGCCACCACAGGTACTGTAAGCTAATCACAAACACAAGTAAATCCATAATTCTACAGGTAATGCATGGTAACGAATAACATAGGTAAATATGTGATATGCACAGGTACTATTTACTTTTAAGCAGCTAAGATAAATCCATGAACCAACAAGAAACCAACAACTCCATTAACACTATTTCAGGGAAAGAAATACACAAGTGAAATGAAATTACCAAGAAAACACATTTCACATCGATTATTCTTGGAATCAATAGGGATTTTCATTAATCCAAAGGGTTCAAAAAACTAGTCCATACATTAAGTTCAACATTAGTTCAGTCCCTTCCATGAATACAACAAATAGAACAAATGGAATCTCAAAACTTAGACCTAGTTGGTGAGAAATTGTGGAACCAACCAGCCTGTCCAAACAACCAACCAACCCCCTCCCTTTACAATGCTTCTTCCCCTTATTTATAAGAGTAGGGGGAGCATTTATCAAATATGATTAAATACAAAATATCTCTGGGCCAAGTCTCAGTTGTCAGATTAGTTGGCTATCTCGCACAAGGTGAAGCTCTATTGCCCAAACTATGATTACAATAGGGATTTCCTGCATTTCTTGCAATCTTATAGAAATTGATGAACATATAAGGAAGTTGGAAAGAGGAAGGAGGAGGTGTCCCTTGATTGTCCTTATGGAGGCCTTTGGTCGAGCCATGTCCCTACCATGATGCATTTCTATGCTGTTCAAGGGATTCACTGTCTATTCTCCTTTAAATTATTTTTGCACCACAAGCAGAATGATCCCTCCTTGAATGTGCCCATACTTGTTTTGAATGCTCCATCCCCCATGATTTACTACTAAGGCTGATTTATGGGTCGGCTCTATCATTTCAGCCTTAGATCTCCTACTGAACGTAATCGGTGCCTTGATCTACCTGGGGACATATATTACAGTGTAGCAGAGTTCTCTTTTGGGTGTGCAGTTTATTGTAGAAATATAGGAAATAGGAAAGTTCCAACTGATTTCTCATCTGTCCCTTAGTTCCTCACCCTTTCAGCCCCTTTGTGCTTCTTCCTTCATGTGATCGAGGGCTTGACCGAGTGCTTAGCCCTCAGGCGAAAAGTCCTATGGAAACATGTCTAAGGGTTTTTTCCTTTATAACTCGAGGACCCTTCATTAACTCTTTATACCACATTGGTCGATATCCCGAACGTGAAACCCTTATATAATACACGTCAATAAATTATTGCATCCAAGGGGACTTTTCGTTATCTCAATCACAACCAAGGAGGATATTAGTGAGGAAATGAATTTTTACTTTGTGCAATGGCCGATCACCAATTCTCAGGGTGACGTCATCACTGCCATGTGTCACCCTTGGATTGGTGACAGGTGTCACTAGAAATGGCCCCATAAGACCCATGAAAATGCTGAAACTGAGTGACGCATGTCACCTGTACTGCCACATCAGCATCCATACCGCCACATGGAGGAGAGAGAAGGGGTCCACCCAACCTTGGTTTTTCCATGAAATTCCTTTGTATTTGGATTTTGGCCTTCCCTAAAATTTTTACATTGTATCACAAAATCACCCCACCACAGGGTCTTGTAATGGAAACCCTGTTAATCGTCGATATCTGGGAGTTTGCTGATATGTCGATGTGTCGATGTCATGTGGAGGAGAGAGAAGGGCATGGTCTGGCCTTTTTTTTTCATGCTTTTCCTTTGTGAATGATTCTTGGCCTCCCCCGATGATGTAACACTATATTCCAATATCGGTAGTTAGCAGGGCTTTTAAAGTGGCGACCCCCTTTACATCGTCAATTGCTGATAATGTGGGACTGCGGTATGCAGGATAGTAGGAAGGTCAATATGTGGGATGCAATATGCAAGATGCAGGACTGTGGGATCATGAGATGATGGGATTGCAATACGATGGGACTTCAGGATCACGAGACTGCGGGATTGGAGAATAGCGAGATTACAGGACAACAGGACTATGGGATCACGGGGCTGCAGGATCACGGGACTACGAGACTGAGGGATTGCGAGAATGTGGGACTATAGGACCTGCGCGATGCAAAATTGTGATTTTCCCTCAAACCTGTAATTGCTATATGCCCTTCGCGTTTGGTGTTTTCTCTTTTTTTTCCATATTTCCCAAGGGTAACTTCAACATGCTCTAACTTCTTCTCCAAGAGTCCATTTTTGGACTTCCATATACCATTGGAAAGCTATTTCTGAGCACTATATGATGGGAGGGTCAGATTAAGCACTAAGAGCTCCTATGGCTCAAAAATGGTTTCAAATTCACTACTAGTTAGCACTGGAGGGAAGTGAATACTGATAAAGTAGTGAGTGACAACACTAGTAATATGCACCTATGATGGAGCTTGCTCCATGTAAGAAGTAACCAATATTTGTAAAGCCACCACCTATAGGGATAGATAGAACATGTAGTGGGCCCAGATTTTGGTGTAGAATTTCCATTCCAATTATCCCTTAGCCTACGATGACATCCAAATGATCAAAACGAGGTATAAAGATGTGTCCCTCTTCACTTTGTCACTTAGCATAAGTTGGGGCTTCATCATAGGAATCTGCAATAAGAACTATGATTTCACCTAGGCAGTCAACTAATTTCTACTTGATTTCATGTTAGGTCCCTATAATACTAGTGTATTCCCCTTATTGTTATTGTTAGTGTAGCCCCCTATTTTTATTGTTGTGCCCATGTATCTCCCATGTTGTTATTGTTGTGCCCCATAGAAGCCCACTATTGTTATTGTTGTGCCCTTACATTATTATTGTTATGTAGGCTCTAATTATGTTGTGACCCCTTAGACTCCTATATATACCAAGAAGGTCTTACCATTTGTATCATCGAAAAGTTCATTTACGTAATGTCAATGAGGTTTCCCCCTCGAAGAGGAAATGTTTTAAGTCGTTAATCTATATTTTCTTCTATTGTTTGAGCTAGTTACATAACATTTGGTATCAGAGCTTTGGAGTCTAGGGTTTCACTTCTTCAAACTGGCCATATTGAAATTTTCACTATAACATTTTTTCTACAAAGCCTTAGAAGCTGAAATTGCAACCATGTGGAGCCGAACTATTGGTGAACTATGTACATATTTTAGATCTTGGTTCAATATATTTTTGAAGAGATGATCTGAGGAAACTAGGGTTTTTATAGGCTCGAGAATTGCATCTCAAACAGGTTGCTGAGGGAAAATAGTCATAACGTTCCCTCTTAGTATCAGATTTGAATTTCCTAAAAAAGGGTAGAAAGGGGACGGACTATAGAATTTTGGGTATCATCTTTAGGGCTGAATATAGAAACAATGACATGTGGAACTCCATACAAGTTCACTCTAGTGAATGAGTCAATAATCAGGTCATCATGGGAGATTGGGCATAATGCCTTATTGAATAATCCAATATCAGTCTTATTTGTGGGGTTGGAAATAAGACTCAAAGGGCTACCATAGGATGAAATTTAAGATATCGGAGATCTAAAATTGCTGAGGTAAACACTTTATTTTTTTTTGATCAAGTAAGAGTGGAACCTTCCATTAATCTAGAAAAAATTACATAACGTACACTTCTTTAATGAAGCAAAGAATGGAAACACTAGCTCTGTGAAAATTCAACGGACAGCTGGGTTGGAAAAACCCTGAACCTAACAAGACTACAAAGGAATGGTTGACACAACCTTCTACCCAACATAGAGTGCAAAGAAACCAAAAAAATACCCATGATCTCACCATCCTCAACGCGTCGCTCTGAATAAACAACGAACTAGAAACCTACTATCCGAACCCGAAGGAGAGGTTAAAATATTCTAATGTTCTCAACTCTCGTGCATCAAATAACTTGAAAGCCCTCTAAGGCGAGGGGCCACAAATCTGAGGTCCCACAATACTACAATAGGTGACCCAAGAACCTTCCTTAACCTTTAGTTATCTGCTTAACCCAATGACCATGTGATCTAATCCTCATTGATCCGACAATCATGAGCTAATTTCAGGTCGACAACATGCCCACACTTTATCTTTTCTTACGGAACCGAAGAGAAACATAAGCCACCACACTATAATTTTTCGGGTCCATTTGAAGAGTTAACGTTCATGTAGTTTTTCCACCCAAAATCCTTAAGATGAGGGAGTTCCAAAGAGACCATGACCACTTTCCCACTCTTTAACATTTTTTATGGACCTGAAGAGTAAGTAAGCCACTGCACTATAGGTTTTCGGGTCTGTTTGCAAATTAACTTTCGTGTAGTTTTCTGCCCAAAATCCATAGGATGAACGAGTTCCAAAGAGATTTCAACAACTTGCGCACTCTTTATCTTTCCCTATGGACCTGAAGAGTAAATAGGCCAATGCTATATTCTTTTTCGGGTTTGTTTGAAGAATTAACCTACGTGCATTTTTTGGTCCAAAATCCACCGGATAATGGAGTTCAGGGAAATCTTTGGTTAGTTGCCTTCCAACCTGCCCACTATTTACCACTTGCTTCTTCCCTGTGATTGGTCCACTTTCGACTGTTTCCATTAGTCTTCTCTATGCTTATTTATCATACTTTGAAAGTACTCCCTATTTTTGATAGCTTGTTTGTGACATTCCTCACGCAATTTCCCTGAGGGTGTTGACATCCAGGCATATCTTCTATTTCTTTTTGAATAGAGTACTCCTTCATTCACTAGATGATCTTCTAGCCTGTTAGCTGTTCTATGCACATGAACAAATTTGAGTGTTCTCAGGGCTCTCGGGTGGGATTGTATACGTTGATAGACCTACAATGACTGCTAATGTTTTGACACTCTTTTTGGTGTTGTGCCATTGCATATCTTCTTGACCGAATTAATTGTCAATTGAGAGTCAACTTCAATGATGGCATTATGTGAATTTGATTCAATCAAGATTTCTAGGAATTGCTCTAAGGCCATGAGTTCCACCATATTATTAGTGGCATTCCCCAAATGACTATGAAAGATGACTTTTATGTATTCCTGCTCATCTCTTATGACTCCACCATAACTAGCCACCCCAGGGTTTCCTTTAGAGGCTCCATCTATATTAAATTTCAAAAAACCATGAGGAGGAGGTTGCCAGAAGTCCTTATCCGTTGTTGCATGACTTACAATCTTGCTTATGCCCTGGGGGAAAGGAAACTGGAAAACCAAATGCAATAGTATTTGTGCATCCTGGTCTTGAGGTGG
This sequence comes from Pinus taeda, assembly GCA_000404065.3. NCBI lineage: Eukaryota > Viridiplantae > Streptophyta > Pinopsida > Pinales > Pinaceae > Pinus > Pinus taeda. The sequence continues at coordinate 188,255 of APFE030057460.1, forward strand.
GTTCTCGGGGGGGGTGGGGGGGGGGGTTCTTTAGAAGGGTTCCTATAGTCTCTTTGAGATGTCTCATGATCTAAGCTATGATGTTCTGGGATGAGCCAATTCTGTTCTTGAAAATCCTATTGTTGCGCTCTTTTCTGACATCCCAGATTAGGAAGCCTGGAACTAGAGTCTAGGCTTTGCTGATTATTTCATTACCTGAGAAGTTTATCCTCCAATTCTTCAAAGTGCTAGTGATGCTGAAGTTGTCCCTATCCACTTGTCTAGAGATTGAAGCCACCCAATTCCACAAGGTAGAGGTGAATGGGCAGAGGTTGAGTAGGTGTTCCATTGTTTCTTCTTTTAATTCACATAACTAGCATCTAGATGGGCTGACTACACCTCTTTTCCAAAGGTTTTCCCAAGTCAGAATTTTTTTGTGGTGCACCAACCACATGAATAGTTTGATTTTCATCCAGTGCGGGTTTTGCCATAGGTCCTTCCATATCTTATCAGGGTTTGGAAAGTCAAGCCCTAGGGCCATTCTTTTGGCTTCTTTTAGGTTGAAGTTTCCTTTGTTGTTTCTTCCTCATCTCAGTGGGTCAAACGATGTGGATATCAAAAACTTTCTCTATTCCAAGATCATTGCAAGAGCTTCGGCCTGGGCCTTCAAAGGGGTCTCTTCACTATATACTAGGTCCTCCCATATTCTTCATTTGTCCTTGTTCCTCACTTGATTCCTGAAGTCACTTACCCTGAGTAAACCTTTAGTGTCAGTGTCATTCTTGAGATTGGTTAGTTCTTCTCTTAATAAGTTAGGTTCTTGCTACCAGTTGTCCTCCCAAAACCAAACTAGGTTTCCATCTCTAATCTCCTAGAAAACATGCGTCTGAACAATGGCTCTGTTCTACCATGCATTGTTCCAAATGTGGGAGCCCTTGATGAGCCCATGCATTCGAATGTGATCCCTTTCTTGCCAATGGTTTGCATAATTCTATTTCTAGACCTTGGCCCAAGGGGTTACCAATTCCTTTAGCCACCTCCACCATAGCTTTTCCCCCAAAACATTACTTAGGGTTGCAGGGTCACGAAGACCCAAACCTTCGTGGGTCTTAGTGATGAGCCCCAAAAATGGATAATTATATGGACTCATTCAACCTCCTAATTTGACTTAATCCACCATTCTCATTAGTTTATTGCATGTCTTTGATTATATTTATGCTAATAGAGTGAATTGGGTTAGTCATTATGCCAACAAGTCTTTATGCAGTCTTTTTGGTCAATTTGGAGACAAAATCAAAGGTTTAAATGAGCACTTGGCAGCCAAATTCGTGGAGAGGATTTGTAGGAAGTTGTCCCCTTCATTTATGAGCCCTTACCTCAAATTCTCCACCATCAGCGTGGAGTTCAAGGGCCACCACATCAATTATCACAAGGGCAGCTGAGCAGGGGCTAGTAAAGTTGTTGTTAACTACAAGTTTTGGTAGCCAAGTTCCTAAAGTTTAGGAGGGCTGTTGGGGTCTTCAATTTGTATAAATAAGAGGGCTTAGGGCCTAATTTCGGTTGCCAGTAGTTAGCTAGTTGCAGCTTGATTTTAGTCATTTTTTTAGTCAGTTTTTAGGTAGTAAGTTAGCTGTGCATTTCAACACATTTTCAAGCTTTTTCTTGTAGACAGTTTTTGATGTAACTATTATTTCTTGAGCAATAAAGATGAATCCAGCTTTGCACCAGCTCTAATCTTTCTCAGGACGTTGTAGCGCTTGGGGTTAGGCCCAACCCAAGTGCCCAGTACCTCCTTTGTTTACCTTTATGTGTTTTTGCTGCTTCTTAGAATAAAATCTGCTATTTAGATTTAAATCTTGTTTTGTTATTTCGGCTGCTTTTGATGATTAAAAAGGATTTTCATGTTCAGATTGATTTGATAGGTTAATAATAGAGAAGATCTTCAGAAAAAGGCTATCAAGCACCTCTGAACTCACCTCTCCCTCAGTGGGACCATGAGCTGGGACTAAGGTGTCCTTGCTGCCACCAAAAACACAGTCTTTGCTTCATCATGCAATTATTAGTGTTAGATTCTCATTTGCAGAAGTCGATACCAGTTGTGATTACATGCTCAGATCCATTCTTGTTTAGTTTCCATAGTTGATTTACTTGATTTGATGCCAATAAATTGCTTTGCATCATGCTTATGGTTTCTAGGTCAAATTAGGTTAAAGTAGTTACATCTTTGGTTTGCATAGCCTTTGTTGATCAGTTTTGGGAAATAATGTGTAGAGTACCTGTGATACCTCCTCATCTATCCTTACCCCATCCATGCAACCTGGTTTGTCGTCTAACTCAGATTCTTGCCTCTCATTTGCCACATTTTCTCACTTTGCCTAGTTTCTACATTCTTGTGCATCATTGCTCCCTCCATCCTTGGACAAATTTAATTGCTCAGGCTCATTCACCAGGTCCACTTTCCCACCAATTTTCCTCCATCAACCCTCCAAAATCCTCTTTTAGGAACATCCTGTAGAAATTACAGAACATCCTGTAGAAATTTCAGAACATCCTGTAGAACCCCTGCAGACTTCCTGTAGAAGCTCACGAAAGTGGTTTCTTGAGATCCGATCACTGTGAAACTCTTTGGAAGGGTGCTAGCGACCCCTTAGGACCTCTTTTAACCTTCCCAACCTCTTGCAAGCATTTCCTTTTTCCAATCCACCTCTGCACAGTAAAAAACAGTTAAAGCACATGCACAATAGTTCTGCCAACTTACTCAAAAATACAAAAATATGTTTTTTCTAGATTTTATTGTAGAAGTAGCTTAGTCACATGCATTTTACCTTTTAAAAATTCAATGGCATCCATTTTCACTACTTTCATCGCTTTTCTTGCACCGGTAGGGTTAGTTGGTAAAACTAGGGTTTGTTAGGGTTTGCATTTCTGTTACCAGGAATAGTGTCCACTCGGATGCTTCTATTCCCACTAAGACTGGTAACTATCTTAGAAACAAACAAGTAAATTCTACTTTCATTTTCCTTTATGAAAATAGATAAGAGTGGAACAAAAGAGACCAACCTTAGTCTTGCGCTTGATTTCCTTGTTTGATTCCTCTCCTTCTTGATAGAGATTTGCCACTTCTTCTTCATCTGCCCAACTTCAAAGAGCACCTGTGGAATTACAGAAACATACTACTATCAAAGAACAAAGATCTATATTCATAAATAACACAGGACCAGATGTGTGTTAACCATACAAATGCATATATAATGAAACATACAAGAATATGGAGGAAAACTTAAATAGCTTTATTAAGATCAAAATTAGCAAGAGGATTACAACCATATGTTCTGACCCAGCATCATCCTCCAGCAAGAAAGCCCTTCTTCACCTCAAGTAAGGCTTAGATCACCCAACACTATGAAGTTTCTCTAGAAAACCAATAGTACTTCTCTACCAGATACAAAATTCCAGCCCCTGGATCTCTGTGACGAGGGATCCATATATAGATGATTGTAGGCAGGTGAGTCATCTACTGGAGTCTTGATTAGTGTCCTCTCTTTGATAGTTCTTGATTCCACTTGGAGAATGATGATCTCTTACTCATTCCTGGTCGAAAACAGAGAGGCAAGTGTCAGAGGGGAAGCTTCTGGAAGATTCCATGATCTTCCACCTTGCATTTGTCCCTGCCATTTGTCCATTCCCAACCATCGCACCCTACAGAGGAGCCATTCAGTATGCATCACACCCTGTACACTAAGAAGGTGATATGCATCACACCCTCTACACTGGGTTTTTAGTATGGTCCAGTTTTGACCATTTATGAGCAGTTGTTAGTGGAGAACTTCTGGGAGATGATGTAATCAGCTGACGTTGTTCCTTTCGGCAGTGAAGCAACACTTTTAGGGACTTAGGATCCCTCAGTTTATGGACATTCATGATTGGGGTTGAAGTGCCCAAACATGTCTATAACAGTTGCCCCCTAAAGCATGAGGTTGTTAATCTTTTTGATGTCGGGTGAAATGCTTTACCATGAGGATCCGAAGTTTTTTTGAGCTGGGAGGTGACCTATAATAAGACACAATACAATAAATTATTTTGACATTTTTTTCATGATCTAGCTGAGGTGGGCATTCCCATGCTCAACTTTATAAATTCATTTTCATGTACATAGGACAGACAAATAGTCTGTGTGGCAGACTGATGATTTGGACTCATCATCCTTTGATTTAGATGATCATCTGTTCGACAATGATGTACATTTGATGTCTTTATATTCCTGAATATATCGCAGCCTGGATGGATGAAACTAGATCTGGGGTCCTCAAAACTTGTTCAATCTTCACTCGGAGTACAAGTCGATCCATGTGAAAAATGTTATGGAGTCAAACATGGAAAGACATTGCTTGATTACCAGCCAATGATGTAAGCTGTAAACATGCACGAGAGGAATCACCAATAATGACAATGACCCTCAAGGTACTACAGTACAATTCACGTGGTGTGAAAAAGGACTTGGTGTCAAACACCACACAAAATCTCTTAGTCGAAGGCCATTGATGTAAACCTGTCGCCGAAAGTGAGAAACTTGCCATTGAGGCATGCAAGCTTCAAAGTATTGAAAGGGTTGTTCCTAAGTCAACTTCTTGGATAATGAGCTGATGTTGACAATAAGTGACCCGTCATAGGAGGGCCTTAATGAATCCCACATCAATGACACGGAATGAAGAAAATGATTTTGGAGGTGAAAACAATATGACGATATAGGGTTCAGGGTGGCGGTCATGAAAGGATGGAGCATGAATGTATTGCAGTGGGTGAGACACATGCGAATTGTCTGAATGACTTCTCTTGAACATATCAGTGACACTGACAATGGATTGGTAGCATTAACCCCAAAGATGGATGGTGTGATGGACCAATGGTTATGACCAGTGAACGGAAAAACCCAACCCGGCTTGGATGCGGAAGGAAAGTGTCATGTTCAAGAGCGACTTGCTACCAATAAAGCTTTTTCAAGTTTTCTTCCCAATTTTCACTAGTCATTTCTAACCAGTACCTCTTTATTTTTGTCAAGCTTAGGGAGAATAACATATGCTTGTTCTATAATCCGCCCTTCAAGCGAACCTGTCACTATATTTTAGCGAGCCCGACAACATTGAAACTCATTCTCGTCCATTTGGACGAGTTTGTCGCTATTCAGTTTTAACGAGTTTAACGACAAAGATAACTCGGTCCTTTTCAATTTTAGAGAGTTTGAAAGGGATGGAAAGGAGACTCCAAAGGTTATTTTTCGTCATATAATCCCTTAAGTCCGAAAAAGTGTAAAATAATACGAAAGGGATGAATTTTCGATAGTTTTAACGAGCCAAACAAGACAAGCACTCGATATTTTTGTGTAATAATCCCTCAGGTCCAAAAAGATTAAAATCTAGAGGAGGGATAGCACTTCCGATGACTCTAACGAGTCGGAGAGGCTAATTGCTCGACAATCTTTTCATATTTTATGAGTCAGTTGAAAAGAGCTTAAAGGAGGCTCGTTTTCGAGGAACGAGTGATGATTTCATGTAGCAGCTGATTCCAGGTAAGTTTTGGAATTTTCCAATCATGGCAGTGTCACAAGGATGGCTAATAGAACCACTTTTCGCAGATGTTCCTCGAAAGGGTAAACAATCATATGGAGGTGAATGATCAGCTAAAAACAGAGTGGAGGTGATGATGAGAACACGACCAAGGTTCAAAAGTTGGCGATAAGGCATTCATAGTGGTTATTTACTGGTTCATTTTTTAATGAGCTTAAACTCTGGTGGAAACATTTGCTCATGACTTATATTTATTTTTTAACGAGCTTGAACTATGCGCTAAAACTGCTCATGGGGCGTTTATTTTTTAACAAGCTTGAACCCTGCGGTAACACTGCTCGCCAGTCGTATAATAAGGATGTCTCATTCAAGATACCATTTTGAAGGGGCTTGCACCTTTTGAAGCTTGCCCCAGATCCTTTCTTTATGCAAGCTAGGAAACGACCAGCCTTACGGGTTTAAAGGGTTAGAGGTCCTACAAATTTAAAAAATAAATAGTTACTCTTCGCTTGCATGCAGAAAGGTTTGCATGCCCCCAGGTATAGCGAAACAATTCCCAGGTTACCATGAAAGTTCCGCACGTAGCAAACATAATGCTTCCTTGGTGATGTCTACCAAAATAGACAAAGGGAAGTGGTGTAGAGTTACTCCACTCACATAACTTTAACGAAGGTATCTTATTCTAGCCTAATCCCATTTTCCTGTAAGGATGGGTGTATCATACTAGTCATATATCCCCCGCGGAAACCTACTCTATACCCAAGGTTTTCCTGCCGAAACAGACCAAGGTGCATGCACCCTGGGTTTCAGTCACATCATCCTGAATCACTCACGCTCAACAGGTTGACGGACTGGAGATCAATGAGACATTCCTTGCGTGAAAAGACCATTTATGGATGGAATTTAACTATTTGCGATGTGTGAACCGGGGAATGACATTTGGTCTATGAGCTTGACCATTCTCCCTTCGTGCGGAAAACACATTACTCTAAAGAGTGAGGAGACGATGGCTCCCACGCAATAAATATAGTCGTGTCCAAGGAGTAGATTATAATCCAAGGGTCCTTGAACTACCATCATGTTCATGTGAATGGTTTTCCTTCTCAAAGTAATGGGCACATTTGGAAGGATCCCTAATGGTCGATTGGTTCCTTTGTCAAAGCCTGTTAGATTTCTCATTTCAGGCAAAAGCAATGGTGAACCAAGCGCTTTCCAAGTAGTTGAGGAAAGTATACTCACAAAAGCCCCTTCATCGATGATAGTACTAGCCATGACCATTCTGTAAGCTTTACAATGATTCTGAATGGTACATTAGCTGGTAAACGGGGTCTGCCTAGTAGATTCCAGTCGAAGGAAACGACTAGGTTGCTTGGTGGTGGGACCGAGTAGATGGCTGGATATGACTCTGATGAACTTCCTTCCTGTGACAAAGGAACGGGTGGACTGCCCCCAAGTTCATCGGAGTCTATGTTTACGAAAATGATTTGAGTGGTGTCGTTCTCTTTCTCTTCAGTGACGATATCATTCGAAGATGAACACTCTGAAGGCAAAACTGGGTCAACTGTTGTCTCGACCTTTTGACTTTTGTCTGGTATGGATTTAGAGCATTCATTTTCAATGATAGACGCTTTTGCTGACGACAATGACGGGCCAGCCGGATCTTCAACTAATGGTGGACTTGGCAAGAGTTTTTTATATCCAGGAGGGAGCCATAGCGGTGAAGCAGGATGGTCATCCAAAACTCTTTTAGCTTCGTCAAGGAAGGGACAACTGTGGAGGGCGTGATTGCCTTCACAAAATTTACAAGGAAATCTGGGATTCCTTTTCTGTCCAGGTGCTTCACTTTCACTGGTTAATGGTGTTCATTCAACATGATCATCAGAGGTTAATGCCACTGGATTGTGCAAATGAGGAGACCAGTCCCTTAAGATCTGAGGGATGCAGGGACAATATCGGTGATAGTGGTATCCATTGCAAATGACACAAGGAGATTTAGGTTTAGATAGTGCGGTGCGAGGATTTTCGCTAGATGACGCTTGGTTGCCCCCTTTCGATTTTGTTTCCTTTTTCTCTTTCTGCTTCTTCTTCTTCTCAGTCACTTGATTGTTACCTTTACCAGCTTTATCAAGCGAAGAGGAAGGAGGATAGGGAGAATCAGACGAAGTAGAAGGTTGGGAGGCAACTCTGGTATCATCTAATTGCTGACTAGACTCTTCAGGAATTACGTGATTCTGAATGACAGAGGTAGAGAAAAGCCAGATAGGAAAACCAATCGTCAACCTTGGAAGTGATAATGTGGCCATATGGGGTGCACCAACATCTCCCCAAGAGGAGAAGGGACTAGGATTTCCTCCAACGGGAAATCCTTGGTTGGCAAACTCCATTTTCTCAACCTAAATACCAACGAGGGAATTTGTGATGTTATTCTGATTAAAATAATTTTTATATGCTTTGACACAACTTGTTTTTTCAATTTTAAAGAGTTGAGAAAGAACAAAAGATGACTCTAGTCGCCTTCAATTTTTATTGAGCCTGAAGTGACAAGTGTGTAGAGGACCTTTTCTTTTAAGGAGTCTGAAAATGAGCAAAATAGACTACTCTAGAGATCTAGGCAGAGGCGATTACCAAACCAATCGCAAAACTGCAGAATACTTTTTATAGTACGGCAATCAATCTTCTCAAATGTTGTGTTCAGTGCATTGCGATTGATAGAGCGGCAAACACAACTTCCTAAGGATAAAGGGTGTAGCCTATCGTGGTCTCCCAATATATACTCGACGATACGTGGGAGCACAAGTCCGTACTGGCACTTTTTGTCCTCAGAGTGGAGGAATCACCCAACCAACAATGAAAACAACAGTTACCAGGTTTTACGACGCCGAAATACATCTCTAGCCTAGACCTCTAGATATTTTGCGTTAGGTTCCAAAGCGTTGTTAGATTCATTAAATTTATTTTAAGTTAATCTTGCTTAAAAATTTGCCTTTCAGGTTCACTGCATGATGTGTATACAATTCCTAAAATTCAGTCTAAGATGATAAACAAATGTTTAATCTTCTTTTGGCAATGAAAATCCTAGCTACTAAGGAAAGAAGGTTAAGAATCTTTCAGCAAAGAGCACAGAGCACACACTAAATGCACTGTCCTAAATCAAACCAAGCACTCTAAATGCAAATGCACATGCATGTATTTGTTTTCAGCCTTCTTAATGTATGAATGATGATAACAAAGCAAAGTGAAAATTTGAACTATTTTCAAAGTGACAATACTCAACAAATTTCTTTTCAAATGAAGTGAAGGTAAGAGAGACACTTTGTGATTTCGAAATGAAAATTGCTTTTTGAAACTTTAAAAACTATTAATTCAAATCATATGCAATAGTAACTGTATAATCAACTATCAAGAACAATGGAATTGTCTTGTAAAAATGAAAATGATAGCTACAACACTTTTAGATCAAGAAATGACAGTTCGACTATGCTACTTTTTTGCAAAATAGAACTGAAAATGGCGCACAATACATAAAAACACTTGTAGTTCTTTGCATTATGGAGGCAGAATAATGTAAGAGAAGGGGGTTTTTATAGAGATACACTGACGATAGACAAAAAAACTCCTGCATAGGACTGAAAATGGTGAGGAAAAAACCAAAGTCTGAAGGTAAAGTTAATCTTCCTTGACCATCGCACCTGTCACACAGTGAATTCAGTATGCAGCGCACCTACTGCACTCGGGAAGTGCGATGCGTATAGACTGCCTTGAAGGCAGGGTGCGATGGTACCAGTGCGAGACTTTAAACGATTTTCTACTCACAATTTGCAATTCAGTTCAGGGATTTAGGTCGAGTAAGTGATGTTCAGTATATGTAAATCACAGGGGCTGATCTAAGGAGGTTACTAGAGCCACCACTTAGGGAAATTAGATTGTTTGCAGATCGATTCTTTAATTCATAAACAAAACCCGGAGATAGACTGAAGCAACATTGATCTACTTTGCATTTGTATAAAAAATGGAGTTTGAAGGCTAGCTAGCTTGGCTTCAGGCTCCGTCTGTAAGTTTATAAAAGAAACAAATATACGCTAACAAACAATCTAGTCACTCCCCGGTGGAGTCGCCATTTTGTTACCGGGAATAGTGTCCACTCGGATGCTACTATTCCCACTAAGACTGGTAGCTATCTTATAAACAAACAAGTAAAGTCTACTTTCGTTTTCCTTTATGAAAATAGATAGGTGTGGAACAAAGGAGACCAACCTTAGTCTTGCATTTGATTTCCTTGTTTAATTCCTCTCCTTCTTGATAGAGCTTTGCTGCTTCTTCTTCGTCTGCCTAGCTTCAAAGAGCACTTGTGGAATTACAAAAACATACTACTATCGAAGAAAAAAGATCTATATTCATAAATAACACAGGACCAGATGTGTGTTAACCATACAAATGCATATATAATGAAACATACAAGAATATGGAGGAAAACTTGAATAGCTTTATTAATATCAAAAGTAGCAAGAGGATTACAACCATATGTTCTGACCCAGCATCAACCTCCAGCAAGAAAGCCCTTCTTCACCTCAAGTAAAGCTTAGATCACCCAACACTATGAAGTTTCTCCAAAAAACCAATAGTACTTCTCTACCAGATACAAAATTCCAGCCCCTGGATCTCTGTGATGAGGGATCCATATATAGATGATTGTAGGGAGGTGAGTCATCTTCTGGGGTCTTGATTAGTGTCCTCTCTCTGATAGTTCCTGATTCCACTTGGAGAATGATGATCTCTTACTCATCCCTGGTCGAAAACAGAGGCAAGTGTCAGAGGGGAAGCTTCTGGAAGATTCCATGATCTTCCACCTCACATTTTGTCCCTGCCATTTGTCCATTCCCGACCATCACACCCTATAGAGGAGCCATTCAGTATGCATCACACCCTGTACACTGAGAAGGTGATATGCATTGCACCCTTTGCACTGGGTTTTCAGTATGGTCTAGTTTTTACCATTTATGAGCAGTTTTTAGTGGAGCACTTCTGGGAGATGATGTAATCAGCTGACCTTGTTCCTTTAGGTAGTGAAGCAACACCTTTAGGGAATTAGGAGCCCTCAGTTTATGGACATTCATGATTGGGTTTGAAGTGCCCAAAAATGTCTATAACAATTTCCTTTCCGCTTTCAGTTTCTTTCTGCAAGTAGATTAGCCTCCTTTGAGTTAGCTTCCATCCATCAGTTAAAATAATTCTTCTCTGAGCTCATAGAATTTGGCTTAAGCTCCTAGTGGACTTGTGCTAGCTGACCAAGTGACAGCCACGACAAGAGCTAGTACTTGTGCATACAGCACCGTCGCTTCCAAGTTTGTTACGAACTACTGGGTTGATAAAAGTAAAGAAGGGAGTCTCAAAAGTTGCAGTATTATTGCTGCAATACTGGGGCTCACCATCTTTTTGGTGCCATTGCCGGGGAAGTGTCCGAGTATTTGTGATTGTTGCTTTTCTTCTATTTTTCTACTACAACCTTCTGCTACGTAGTTTATTTCATTTTCATTCTCCAATTTCATTTCCACAAAAGTAGACTAGACATTTCCTGCTTTCCTAGACTAGCATTTCAATTCTGCAAGCGTAGATTAGCGTTTCCATTCTGCAAGCGTAGATTAGCATTTCAATTCCGCAATTTCAATCCTACAAGTGTAGCCTAGCATTTCATTCTTGCAATTTCATTTCAGCAAAATAGATTAGTCCTTTCCTACTTTCATTTCACTTCCGCATTTTCCTTTCAGCAAGATAGATTTTAGTTAGTTGCAGTTCTATCTATTTCAGTTTTGCAGGTACAAGCAGAAAAAAAAAAAAAACAAAAATCAACCAAAAGGATTTCCTTTCATGCCTTGTAGGAGTAGAGATAATTTAGAAAAATCTTTGCACAACACCCCCATTGCTTCACACAACCGACCTTCTCTCTTCTTCGATGGTTGTGATTGAGAAGAACCCCTAGGTGGACAACAAGACATATTTGAAGAACCTATAGGGGAGAAGAAGAAGAAAACATTCCTCTAGAGCAAATGGCTACAAGCAGAAATGTTGGGAGCAGTACCTTATCCAAAAATGAGCTTGCAAATTAGATGGAAGATTTCAAGAGCGATATGAGGCAGTTTCTTGCCATGCAGTTGGATACCCTGCGGATCCAAAGGAAGCAAGAGGAAGCTGGGAGGGCTGTGGACATCTTTTTTCCTAGGTGCACTAGAAAACATCCTAGGAACGAATGTCCAATGCACTCCCTAGAAGTGTGTTTCGTCTGTGAAGAATACAATCCTACGAATCAGTCCCTTCTTTGCTTGGACTTAAAGCTGCATATCAGAGAGCCAAAGGAGCCACTGAATCACTCTATTATATGAACCAAAGGAGGCCACATGGATCCATACCTTACCAGCAGGGAATGCAAGGGACATCCTAGACTTATTATGACCCCTATCAAGCCACTCCCATGCCTTCTTGGGGTCCCCCTTCTCATCCTTCTTGGTTCACACCTCCTCCTTGTTCCTTCGCATATCCATATTATGCCCAACCAGCTGCTCATTCATTTCACCCCTACGCTCAACCACAACCTCAGTGGGATGCACCTCATCAAGGGTGGAGGCCCCAGTACAATACTCCTCCCTCTCCTTTGCCTCCACCACCTGTGGAACCACAACCATCACCTCCTGCTCCACCAAGACAGCCCCAAATGCCTGCTCAACCAAACTTGAACCCAAATAATAGGCAGGCTTAGCAAGTATATAGTGGGAAACCACCTGCCAACCACAACCCCATCCACATCCATCTCAAATATACACCCCCACTCAACTACCCATACCACCATTTCCAAACCCGCACATTGGAGTAGCTCAACCCAATTGCAATAGTGAGGCACAACATGTCCAAACAACTCCTTTTGAGCTCAATGATATTCACCATAGCTCAGGAATAGTATTGAAAAAAGGAGATTATATTGAAAGCATTGAAGGACTACATCCAGCAAAAGAAGATTCAAAGGAGGAGATCAAAGAACCATGGGCTACACTTGATGAAGAGAAGACATCAGAATCAGAGATCGAGAAATCTCCCTCATGGTTACCATCAAATATTCCATGTATTCAAGAGAAAAATCAGTGAAAAGAGGAAGATGAGAAGTTCATGATAGAAGAAGATATGAAGAATGATCCAGATCAGCAAAAGGACCAAGGATATCAGAGCTATATTGAGATATGGTTCCAGACGGTCACTAAGTTGCAACAATACTCTCTTCCTCAGCTATGCTTGGTCCCTTCAAAGTCAAATCATTTGGTCTCTGAAATCCGGGTACCTGTCAAAGCATGCATTTCAAGGCTCCACATCATTTTGTCTCTAATCTGGATGTGCCCATGGCTCCATTGGAAGTATTCTTATACTTACAAATGATTTTGTTTTTCAAGTAGGGTAGGGTAGAAAAAAAAAGAAAAAAGAGAAAAAGAAAAAAAAGAGAAAAAGGAGAAAAAATGAAAATAAGAGGAAAATAAAAATCTAAGGTGAAAACCTCCTCAGAGGTGCCTCAGGTTGGCTCATTGATTTGAGAACCTCCATGAGGCAGTCAATGGGTTTGAAAAAAGAAAAAAGAAAAAGGAATAAGATCCTTGGGTGAAAACCTCCCTTGGAGGTGCACAGGGCAAGAAATTAGGGCGAAAACCTCCATGAGGCACCCTCGTTGTTTTCAAAAAAAGAAAAAAAGAAAAAAGAGAAAATAGGCCTAATCTCTGTAAAATAATTGCAGGTTGCAGGGAATACATTGCAGGTAAGGAGGGTCGCGCAAAATGAGGATAGGGGTCTGTACCAGGCTACAGGACATCCATATAGACACTCCCTCCATGGCCACTAGTCTTTCCTAGGATTTGATCAAATTTAGGTCGAGATTCCACTTTCTACAGGAAGTTCTGGGCTTTCTACAGGAAGTTCTGGGCTTTCTACAGGAAGCTCTGAGCTTTCTACAGGAAGTTCTGTATTTCTACAGGAAACATCCTGTAGAACCTTCAGGCGAGTCAAATTCAATTTTGGAGGGGCATATAAAGGTTGGAATCTGTTTTTTAGGCCTGTAGCCACATCCATTTTTCCATCCCTCACCCTTCTCCATTATTTTTTCTACCTCATTGTGCTTCTTTTATGAAAATTGTGTTCTCTACAGGAAGTTCCTGTAGAAATTACAGGAAGCTAGAGATGGATTTCAAAAAGGTAGTTTGGAGAATATGATAGCTTCCTAAAGGTTTCATAAGTTCTCCTACACTCTTCAAACTCCTCCTCCATCATTTCCATGCCTACATCACAACCCAAGCTCATTTTTTCTTACCATGCAAAAAACTACAGAATGCTTGGAAGCAAAAATACATAGTGTTGAAATTTGTTTTTTCCCTAACTTGAAAATCGTGCATCCATTTGCAAAACTGTTACATGGGGAGTTGTATAGGGATGATGGCAATATGCCCAAGAAACTTTAGCCAATTCCAGTGTACGGTTTCCAAGAAATCAACATCCATCAACTTTAGCCATTTTTGCATTTTCTCCATATTCGTGCATCTGTTTCAAAATCTGTTTCATGAGGAGATGCATATGGGTGATAGTCACCCATATGGATCGCTTCTTGGCAATGGGCATCAACAGCCAAGAACATATTCCAAACACATGTTAGAACTTGTTCTAGAATATTGATTTGAGATTCGTGTATTATTCCTTCAGGTTGGCCTTTATTATATGTAAGGACTCTGGACACCACATATCTCCACAATGGTATGATATTGTCCACTTTGGGCCTAAGCCCTCATGGATTTTCTTTTGGACTTACCCCAAAAGGCCTCATACCAATGGAGATATTTGTCCATCTTTATATACCCATGATCCTCCCACTTCTAGTCAATGTGGGACTTTGGTCGTATACCCACCCTCGAACAAAGGACCATCGAGCCTCCCCTCAAACGATTATCCATCCGTCCACTCTCTACCAACCAGGATTCTCCGCTCCAATGCGTTGGAAGCACACGCCTTACATGGAACACCACCTTCCTCGAGAGCTTGCTCTAT
>APFE030057460.1:202883-236725 GCA_000404065.3 Pinus taeda
TATCCCAGGTCAACTCCTCTTCACCGTGTTGGGACCAGGACACGTCCATGAAGAATCCGGAGCACACCGCCTGTCTAACCGAGCTCATCCACGGATCCCATCGTGATATTGCCGGGGCCCACCACCTTCGTTCAGCATTCCGAGGATTCATCCACTTGGCTAACTTCGGGGCATGGCTCTGATACCACTTGTAAGGACTCTGGACACCACATATCTCCACAATGGTATGATATTGTCCACTTTGGGCCTAAGCCCTCATGGATTTGCTTTTGGACTTACCCCAAAAGGCCTCATACCAATGGAGATATTTGTCCATCCTTATATACCCATGATCCTCCCCACTTCTAGTCAATGTGGGACTTTGGTCGTATACCCAACAGAAGTTGTAGCCGATTTTGATGCACGATTTCTGAGAAATTGACCTCTGTAATCTTTAGCCATTTTAAGTTTTTATCGATATCCATGCATCCATTGACCACAATTTGGGTATGGGAGATGCATAACAATGATAGAAGCATGCTCAGAAAGTTTCACATCAATCCGATCTATCGTTTGAGAGCTATGGAGAAAACAAGTTGCTGTCCTGCGAAAATCCAGTATCAGCAGCATGAAGGTGCAAATCTGAAGGATGAAACTGACTTCTGTAGCTTAGATTCGGCCAGAGGATACCTGCACAAGAAAAATAACCACACATCAGATAACAAAAATCTTATACCATAAAGGATACAGGCATGCAACAATGGAATATGAGCATGCAGTAGCAAAAAGCACCTCACAGCAACCACATTTGACTTCCATGTACGTGACTAAACTCATTCCTCTGTTGCATGAATGTAATTTGAGAACTGCGTGAATAATGAAATGGTTGTGATTAAAAAAATTGGTGGCCAGCTAACTAGCCACCCTCATCCAGTTCAGACAACGCTCGGTGGGTGCAATTGACACGTGTGCTCAGCTATCTGTTAAACACACATGGGGAGCGAGAAAGATATAAATGATAAAGCATGCAATACAATTTTTATTCACAAATGATACACATTTATAGTACATGTGGTGACCGTTGGGATTCACATCCCAAGGTCTCTTGGACTGCTTTTGTCCATTTGATTTCCACACTAACCCATTTAGGATTAGGTGTCCAACATTCCCCCCCTTAATCCGAAGGGTTATGTATGAGTCCAAGAAGAGAGCTGTAATACAAAATGTGCAAAAATTCATGGTAGCACTAGGCTGAATGTGCTCTCTAAAATGTTGGTATAATAAGGTGGTGGTTTAAGGATGGCCACCAACACTGGAACGCTTAGTGTTGTTCTCAGAACTCTTCCAAAACTGGCAAGAAGCTGGAGTCTTCTGCTAGAGGAAGCGATCCTATTGTTTTAAAGAGGGAAACCATCAACCATAAAGGGAGGTCTCACCCCGCATAAAAGGTAAAACTTCAAACTGTAAAAGGGAAGTCTCAACCTGTGATGGTTTAAGGATGACCAACAACTCTGGAATTTTTAATGCAATTCCGGGAACTCTTCCAAAACTGGCAAGAAGCTGGAGTCTTCTGCTAGAGGAAGTGTTCTCAATTTTGTCTCCAGAACTCTTCCAAAGCTGGCAAGAAGCTGAAGTCTTCTGCTAGAGGAAGTGTCCCAAATTGCCTACTGAAGGCATGTTCACGAACATCTGTGTCTCTGGCTACAACTCTGAAACTGGTGTGGCAGGTTGTGGCTCAGGCTCGCTTGATGTGGATTTTAAGCTTGTAGATGACCATCATTTCCCCCCCTGTCAGATACAAGGTGAGAAGATGGATAAAACTCAACTGCAAGACTGTACAATACTCTGGAACAAGTTCTGGCATGTGTTTGGAATATCTTCTTGGCTGTTGATGCCCATTTCCAAGAAGCGATCCATCCTAGATGAATCTTTGTTCTTGCAGGACGTTTGTTGCTGAAGCATCTGTGTGAAGAATGGCTGGCTTTATGACAGTGCTTACATGGATGAAGATCAAAATAGTGATCTTTCAAATGGCCAACTCGATCACAGTGTTGGCATTTCACGATCCGTTGTTGTTGTTGTTGTTGTTGTGGAAGAGGAGCAGAGTCTGGAACAGCTGAAGCTGAACAGTCATGAGGAGCAGGTGAACTATCATAAATGAATCCAGCACTCTGAAACTGAATGGGCTTGGCGTAGTCTGGAATATGAAAGGACAAGTCCTTGTCATATCCAAGACCAGTTTTGTGCTTGTTGTGGACAAGCTGCTCCCAAGGTCTGATGATGGGCTTGGGAAGTGCAGATTGAACTTCTGCATCTGCATGTAATCTTGCTTCTTTGTTTGGTACTAAATCTGAATGAACTGTAACATGCTGCTCATGGGTGGTTGTCTCAATGTTCTGAACAAAAACAGGTTCATAATGGTGTCTATTTTGATGTAGCTCTTCTTACTGTAGCTATGATTCAAGCTGAAAAAAATCAATCTTTTCCTTTGCATTTTGTAGACAAACCTGAATGTCTGTGAGAGAAGCTTTGATGACTTTTAATGTATCATGATTAGAGGAATGTATCAGAGTTTTTAAGAACTCTAATATTTCAGTAATTGTAGCCATTTTTCTTCAATGTCACTTAAAAACTGATCACAACCGAGGCAACAGCAACAGAAAAATAATATTGTACTCTTACTACAAGATCTTGTAAGGGCTTGTCAAGTGGCAACAATGTCACGAAAATGGTTGATGGAGCAGGACCCGAGTAAGCTGGATGTTACCAAGTTGCATCCACTTTCTCCAAAGGTCATTTCTCGTCAAGCTCAACTTCAAACTTCAGAGCATCTGGCTGCTATGGAAATCATGCAAAATCTCTACAAGAAACTACTCCAGAATCTATACAAGAAACTGCTCCTAGAATGACTGCCAAAAAATGTCTTCACAATTGCTTCAAATTCACTCCATAATGATGATCAAATCTCCATCTTAAGACATTTCACCCACTGGAAATCCTCTTCTATCATTGGCGCTAGTTATAGGTTGGATTTATTCACGGACAAGGTTCTGATTTAACGCTGATGACTATATATATACGCCCCCTCAATACAGTTCCAATGACGAATATACAACTCAGACAGCCACGGGTTGCAAATAGAGCGCATGCACAACACAACGTCCTCGGCAATTAACCATACAACATGTATATATATTTTTACTGGCACACATCCGCAGGCTGTTCTTGTCTTTATTTGATATGGGCGATAGTTATAGGCAGGTGTTATCATGCAGAAACTTATCCTTCAATTTTTGGAAATCTCACAAGTTATCAACCGTTGTACTCACAGTTATCTAGGAAAATTGTCTAGATACAGAACATACCTGAAGTCAGTTTTACAAAATGATTTTGATCTAATTTTAGAAATCGCCCAAGCCCAAGGTAATTAACCCTAAAGAAATCTCTTACTGGCCGATGACAGGCTGAATGTTATCTTAAGTCCTAGATAAAGAATCTTCGTTTGATGATGCGTTGACCTCTAATCCAAGATTTGAATAAGAAGCAGATCATATATTTGTCAGCCTTCTCATGATCAATCTTCAAGAAATCGACATTTCAATCCATTTTGAATCCAGTGCTGAATTTAACACTTTTGCCTCTCAGAATTCTAAAATCCACAATGAGATAAAAAATAAATATCAACTGCAAGAAGCCGAGGATGACACAACAGAGGACAGATTGGTTGCAATAGGCTTGTGTGAGCAGGAATTTCTGCACTGATGATAGAGCGATTGGTTAGTCAAGGTATATGATTAAATCATTACTTCTCTTCTCTGCCTAAACTCGCCTCCGGGTCGTTAATTTACGCACAGGCCACACATAAAAACAATACGCATATACAACACAAACAACCACAGAAGCTGCAAATACGACTATGCCCTCAAAGCCAAATAAATTTTCCCTTCTCTGCTTTCTCAATGCGGACTTTGTGCTTCGTATGCTCCATCAACTGATCCTAATGCCCCAAAATTTCAACTTAAAGAACAACAGGAGGAGCAATATACAAATTCTCCTTCAGAAAATCCATTTCTGGAATTAATATTCAATCTTTGCACTATAATTTTTGTAAACGCAGGCCTTACAAAAATGTCAAATGGGCAAGTCCTTTGGAGATTTACCGAACCAATTTGATTCTTCTGGTCAGAAATTTTTCTATGTCCTTTGAGTTATTTCAATGCAGTATGTTCATATATCTAGCGAGAATGATAGAAATTAAGTAACAGGGTTCTTTTACAAGCAAAACTTCATTTCCCCATTATTCGTTACTGAAAAGCAAACATTGGGTTTAATTACCAGTACTAATTTTAGTAAGCTCTGACAAAACCTCGAGCTTTTCGATTGATGGGTATTCTCCATACTTGTGATGCATTTATCTGTTTCTTTTTTTTACAGTAAGTGACGAAGGAGAGAATTGGAGTGCTGGTCAAAGGCAACTTATGCTTAGGTCGTGTCATCCTCAGGCGTAACTGAATTCTGGTTCTGGACGAATCAACTGCCTCCATCGACTCTGCCACAGACGCACTTCTTCAGAAAGTCATCAGACACGAATTTTCCAACTGCACTGTGATAACAATTTCCCACAGGGTGCCCACAGTCATTGACAGTGACATGGTCTTGACCCTCTCTGATGGCATGAATGAATGATTATCTTCCTCTTTCACTGTAGTTTTCCGAAGACTGAAGATTGAACCTTAATGTGTTTTTCGTGGGTTTCTTTCAGGCAAACTTGCAGAATATGATGAACTTGCAAAACTTATGGAACATAAATCATCATTATTTTCAAAGCTTGTGGTGGAGTATTGCTCCAACTGTAGCCACAATTCCATGCAAAGTTTGGCTGATTACATGTTATCACATACACCACTACAATACACATCCGCATATATCAAATAGCGATATGACCATGAAGGACAACGTATGGGCCGAGGTCAATTCACATACACCACTTCAGGCATTCTTTGTCAGCGGGCGTTTCCTTTCCTTCGGGCGTTCTTGTCAGGCAACGTTTCCTTTCCTTCAACCGTTCTTGTCAGGAAACGTTTCCTTTCCTTCATCCGTTCTTGTCAGGCAGCGTGTCAGGCAGCATTTCTTTCAGACAGTGGATAGAGGAGCAAAAGGCAGGTAGTGCTGGTCAGGTGGCAACTAAATTCTCGCTGAGGAAATATTCATAAGTAATGGAAGAAACCATAAAACAAATGGTTCAAATATCAGCAGGGCAGGATATTGCCCGCTCTGATACCATGTTAAACACACATGGGGAACAAGAAAGATATAAATGATAAATCATGCAATACAATTTTTATATACAAATGATACACATTTATAGTACATGTGGTGACTGTTGGGATTCACATCCCAAGGTCTCTTGGACTGCTTTTGTCCATTCGACTTCCACACTAACCCATTTAGGATTAGGTGTCCAACACTATCTTGGGAAGAAATCTGAAAACAGGTAGTGATGATTGTTTAAACTCCAGCGTGATTGATGGACATGATTACAGGCAGAGAACAAACAGTCTAACGAATATAATGGAAGTGATTACTGGTGGCTGTTTAAACGGTCTGCATGGGGCCAACGTGCACTTGGCCAGCTCACCCTCCATCAACGGAAATCTCCATAAATAGACAATTGAACTCTCAGCACCGATTTTTCCATTCTCTCATCGTCCTTGCACCTGCAACAAGCTCCATACCACCTCCATAGCAGTAGACCAATCTTTCTCGGCCATTTTTCAAAACCCTCTTGCTTATCGACACTCTATAGGAAGCGCAATTTCGTTCTACAGGAAGTGCAGAAAACAACGATGCAGAAAGAAAACCTGGGATTTTCAACGAATTTCAAGCTCAAAACGAGGTAGGATCGGGGAAACTTCTTTGTGCATGATTTGTTGGTGCAAAATGGTTAATTGAACACGACATTAAATTGAAAAATGAGAGCAAAAAGTATGCATGTGCATTGAGAACAATGGAAGTTTTCATGCATGATTCACTGAGTTTACCCATTTTTTTCTTCTGCATCCGAGATCTCCTCATCAATTTAAAAAAAAAAGGAAAATAAAAAAATTCCCTTGCAATGAAAGACATGCAGCAGTAGAGACCAACCTCTGTGTGTGGAAAAACTCGAATTTACATATCTATCAATTTGTTGAAAAAACCAATGTCCTTATGCTCTGCTTTGTAAAAAAACATTTCTTTCATAAATACACTGACCAATTCTAGGTGACAACAGTTTTAACACAAGGGAATTACTGCCATTTGATGTTGTAAGGAGCACATGAAAAATTCCTTATTTGGTCTCACAAAAAGAAGAAAATTCAACTATCCTCTGTTGTAGTGAATTGACTATTTTTCTGAACATTTTCTTTTCTAGTTAAAGCAAAAACTCAACACCATGCAAACTGAAAAAATTGAGAAGAACATTGATGAGAGAGCACAAGACATTCAAGCAGAGGGAAAAATAGAGGAAGAATAGAAGGAAAAAGAGGAATTTGACATGACCACTGAGCATGAGATAGAAAAGGAGACAACAACAAAAAATAGAGAGGGTGAAAAAGGAAAAAGGTTGGGAAGAAAAAAGCCAAGAAAGCCCAAATGAAAGTTTTCACAACCAAGGCAACAACACAGAAATTAAAAGGAAAGACACATCCAGCCAAGCAAATTGAAACAATTGACACCGGACTTTCTACAGGAAGCATGGAAACAGTTTCTACAGGAAGCATGAAAACATAACAACAATAGGAGAAATCACCTGAGATTTTGGCCAGGGAGGCAACAGCCATGCTTGCTACCATTAGCACACCTCCAAGGCCAAAAAGGAAGAGAAAGAGGAAAACCTCCATGTACTTTAAAGCGAGGAGGAGCACACAGATCAAAGTAGGTAGACCCCAGCCATAATCAAAGGAGCCAATTGTCATTTAGG
The DNA here is from genome assembly GCA_000404065.3 of Pinus taeda. Classification (NCBI taxonomy): domain Eukaryota; kingdom Viridiplantae; phylum Streptophyta; class Pinopsida; order Pinales; family Pinaceae; genus Pinus; species Pinus taeda. Next base: position 209,824 of record APFE030057460.1, read on the forward strand.
ACACAACAGCTAAACAAAAGGAGGAGTCTCCTTCAAAGATGTCAATCACCTATGAATGAGGAAGCCAAAAAACTTCACTTGGAGAGAGAGAATTCAGATGATGGACTTAAAGACAGCTCTACAAGAAGCTGAGACAGTTCTATAGGAAGTTGAGAATTCTCTACAGGAAACTTAGGCTAAGCTAAGAGAGACTGAGAAATTGGAGGAAAAGGCAGCCAATCAATCACACGAAGAAGGAAAGACAAGGAAACATCTGATGAACAACAAAGAGAGGACAAACTGCCAGTTGAGGTTGAGGCACTAACAAAACTGCTGCAAGAAAAGGAGCACAGGCAGTGGGAAGAAGTAGAGAGAAAAGCATGGTTTCATGACCAAGAAGAGGACATCACTTCAAAATCTTGGCATGACAGGGAGGCCACCAGGGCCATCAAAGATGAAGAGATAAATTAGTTGCTCAGAGGATGAGCAAAACTTTCAGTAGGGGGTGATGATGAGCCCCAAAAATGGATAATTATATGGGCTCATTCAACCTCCTAATTCGACTTAATCCACCATTCTCATTAGTTTATTGCATGTCTTTGATTATATTTATGCTAATAGAGTGAATTGGGTTAGTCATTATGCCAACAATTCTAATGTGTGCTTTATGCAGTCTTTTTGGTCAATTTAGAGACAAAATCAAAGGTTTAAATGAGCACTTGGAAACCAAATTCGTGGAGAGGATTTGTAGGAAGGTGTCCCCTTCATTTATGAGCCCTTAACTCTAATTCTCCACCATCAGCTCGGAGTTCAAGGGCCACCACATCAATTATCACGAGGGCGACCGAGCAAGGGCTAGTAAAGTTGTTGTTAACTACAAGTTTTGGCAGCCGAGTTCCTAAAGTTTAGGAGGGCTGTTGGGATCCTCAATTTTTATAAATAAGAGGTCTTAGGGCCTCATTTAGGTTGCCAGTAGTTAGCTAGTTGGCAGTTCAATTTTAGTCATTTTTTAGGCAGTAAGTTAGCTTTGCATTTCAGCACATTTTCAAGCTTTTTCTTGTAGACAATTTTTTATGTAACTATTATTTCTTGAGCAATAAAGATGAATCTAGCTTTGCACCAGCTCTAATCTTTCTTAGGAGGCTATAACTCTTGGGGTTGGGCCCAACCCAAGTGCTAAGTACCTCCTTTGTTTACCTTTATGTGTTTTTGTTGCATTCTTAGAATAAAATCTGCTATTTAGATTTAAATCTTGTTTTGTTATTTAGGTTTCTTTTGATGATTAAAAAGGATTTTCATGTTTAGATTGATTTGATAGGTTAATAACAAAGAAGATCTTCAGATAAAGGCTATCAAGCACCTTTGATCTCACCTATCCCTTAGTGGGACCATGAGCTAGGCCCAAGGTGTCCATGCTGCCACCAAAAATATTGTCTTTGCTTCACCATGCAATTATTAGTGTTAGATTCTCATTTGCAGAAGTCGATACCAGTTGTGATTACATGCTCAGATCCATTCTTGTTTGGTTTCCATAGTTGATTTACATGATTTTCTGCCAATAAACTGTTGTGCATCATGCTTATGGTTTCTAGGTCAAATTAGGTTAAAGTAGTTAGATCTTTAGTTTGCATAGCCTTTGTTGATCAGTTCTAGGAAATAACGTGCCGAGTACCTATGATACCTCCTCATCTATCCTTACGCCATCCATGCAACCTATTTCATCCTCTAACTCAGATTCTTGCCTCTCATTTGCCACGTTTTCTCACTTTTCCCTAGTTTCTACATTCTTGTGCATCATTGCTCCCTCCATCCTTGGACAAATATAATCGCTCCTTAGCCTCATTCACTAGGTCCTAGACCACTTAACATCCTTATCCAACCTCAATTTCCACTTTCCCACCATTTTTCCTCCATCAACCCTCCAAAATCCGCTTTTCGAAACCTCCTGTAGAAATTACAGAAAATCCTTTAGAAATTTTAGAACATACTGTAGAACCCCTGCAGACTTCCTGTAGAAGCTCACAAAAGCGGTTTGTTGAGATCTGATTACTATGAAACTCTTTGGAAGGGTGCTAGGAAACCCCTAGGACCTCTTCTAACATTCTCAACCTCCTGCAAGCATTTCCTTTCGCCAATCCACCTCTGCACAGTCAAAAACAGTTAAAGCACATGCACAATAATTCTGCCAACTTATGCAAAAATACAAAAAGATGTTTTTTATAGATTTTATTGTAGAAGTAGCTTAGTCACATGCATTTTACCTTTTTAAAAGTCAATGGCATCCATTTTCACTACTTTCATCGCTTTTCTTGCACCCGTAGGGTTAGTCGGTAAAACTAGGGTTTGTTAGGGTTTGCATTTCCTTTCCGCTTTTGGTTTCTTTCTACAACCTCCTTTGAGTTAGCTTCCATCCATCAGTTAAAAATATTCTTCTCAAAGCTCATAGAATTTGGCTTATGCTCCTAGTGGACTTGTGCTAGCTGACCAAGTGACAGTAGCAACAAGAGCTAGTACTTGTGCATACAGCACCGTCGCTTCCAAGTTTGTTATGAACTACCAGGTTGATAAAAGTAAAGAAGGGAGTCTCAGGAGTTGCAGCATTATTGCTTCAATACTGAGGCCCACCACTTAGGTTTACAGATCTTATCCCATGTTACCAAAACCAATTTATTTTTCTCTTCCCCTTTCCCCCAAAGAATGTCTCTTTGGATATTCTTGATGTGTTGCAAAACTCCTTTAGGAGCAGAAAGAGCTGAAAACATGAAGATGGGAACATTTTGTAGGATAGCTTTTGTTAGCACTAGCCATCCTACTAAATTCAAAGACCTGCTTGTGCATTTCCTGATTTTTCCCTAGAGTTTATTAGTTACTTGCTCCCAAACTTCCTTGCTCAAAGGTTTGTCCATTAGATGTATTCCTAGATATTTGGAGGGTAGTTTTTCTCTTTGAAAGCTGAGAATTCTTGTGAGGTTTCTCTGAATAGAAATGTTAGTATTAAAAAGAAAATCTTTGATTTGGTAAGGCTTACCTTTGTACTAGCAGCCATATAAAAGTCAATCAGGATTTGTTTGAAAGCTTTGGATTCCTTAACAGTGGGTGGACCTTGTAGCATGGTGTCATCCACAAATTGTTGATGAGTCAAGGCATCCCCATTCAGGGTGAGTTTGAGACCCTGGAGTTTTCCTTCTACATCGTCTGATTTGATCGCATTGCCTAAACCTTCCATCATGAGAATAAAGAGGAAGGGAGAGAGCAGATCTCCCTGTCTGAGGCCTCTTGAAGGCCAAAAGGTTCTGGATGGTGACCCATTAAGAAGTATTGAAAAACTAGCTATGGTGATAAGGGCCATTACCCATCTTATCTAGTTGTGGTCAAAGCCATATGCTTTTAGTACTTCCCTGATGTACGCCCAACTTAGCTTATCATAAGATTTCGCTAGGTCCAATTGTATGATCATACCTGCTTGCTTATTTCTCTTCAGAGAATGTACCACCTCATTTGCTTGAATGATATTTAGAATTCCCTTCCACATATCCAATTTTCTCCTCAGACACAAGCGTTGGAGGTAGGGGCTTGAGTCCGTTTGCAATTACATTCAAAATAGTTTTGTACACCACATTGCATAAAGCTATGGGTCTGAATCTATCTACTGTAATAGATTTTTCCTTCTTGGGAATCAAAGTTATGAAAGTGGCATTAAGCGCCCTCAAAACAATTTTGGATTTCCTTGAGTCCTCCTCCACCTCAAGGATATCTTGTTTGACTATTTCCCATCATGCTTTTAATAAGTCTACATTGAACCCATCCAAGCCTAGAGCTTTCCCATTTTGCATCTCTTTAATGACTTTGCTGACCTCCTCTTTAGTCACTAGCTTGTAAAGATTGTAATTGTCTTCTCTAGTTACAAGCTTTGGAATATACTTTGTGAAATTGTTGATAAATTGTGATCTATGTATGAGAGGTTCCTCTGCTATTCTTTGGAAATGTTGTACCAGAGCATATTCGATTTCTTTGTGGTTGTCGAGCTTTTTTCCTTGAGTATCTCTGAGTTTTGAAATCCTGTTATGAGAACTATGATCCACGCTTGACTTGTGAAAAATATTTGTGTTTCTTCCCCCTTCTTTAATCCATTGAACTCTCAATTTCTGTCTCCAGAAGATCTCCTCTTGCTGGCATTTGTCTTCCCATTCTTGTTGAAGAGAGTCAGCTTGTATTTTCCTTTCCTCGGTAAAGCCATCTATGATAAGGATCTGATGAATTCCCTATAGTTTCTATTCAACTTCCTTTTTGGATTTGAAAATATTGCAAAACTCATTTTTGTTCCAATCTTTAAGCCTAAGCTTGATGTGTTTTAGTCTTTGTTGCAGTAGGAACATGTTAGTTCCCTGAACGGGCATCTCTTCCACCCATCATTTTCCAATATTCCTGATGAAGTCAGGGTGGGTGATCCAAACATTTTCAAACCTAAAAGGTCTGTTCCTTAGAGTGCCTATAAAAGAAGGTTCAAGTTGGATAGGCTAATGATCTAAGCCTCCAAAAGGGAGGATTAGAGTAGATAGGTCAAGGCCAGTGAGAATGAGGTCCTCAAAGATTATGAATCTATCTAGCTTAGAGGCAACTTGTGTTGGGTTATGTTATATTCTTTCCACGACTAACCCACGTAGTTAACCAGAGGGTTAGAAGGGTGGCGGAGCCCCCCCTTCGTTTCACTGATTGTGTAGTGGGGGGAGTCATAGGGGGTTTGAGGGGCAAGTAACCCCACTCTATGGGGTCCAGGGCAGCGATCCAAAAAGTTTTGGTTTTTGACCCTATGTTAGGTTCGGTGGACCTACGTATGGTTTTGTGCATGGACACGATGGTTTTCGGTCCATGGTATTGGATGCTTCGGCATGTATAAATATGTATTGTAACATTGAAAGGAACATAATGAAAAGTCAAGTTGGTAGTCCCAATTTTGGGATGTAGGGGAAATCTCTCTGTATATGTGTTTTATGTGTTATGCTCTCGCATTGTTTATTTTATGTGTTTTTAGAATTCGTATGCAGGTAATTTTTGTATGGGGTAGATTTGGTATTATAGTTGTTTTGGCTTCAAGGGGATGCCTTTGTTGCTAAGGGGTTTCACTCGAGCTTTTGGTAGACCCCGTTTAGTGGGAGATCTATGGGATCGATTCTGGTGGTGAAAGAAGATGGCGAGCAGTGGAAAGATAGAGATTGAAAAATTTAATGGTCAGAGTTTTGAGTTGTGGAAACTCAAGATGGAGGATATTTTGGTGGATAAAGATCAATGGATTGCGGTAGATCCGGGTACTAATCCAAAGAGAGTGTCTGATGAAGAATGGAAGAACTTAGATCAGAAGGCAAAGAGCACAATGCATTTGTGTGTCTCAGATTTAGTATTGCTAAATGTATCAGGGGAAGCTACGACGAAGGCTTTGTGGGACAGGTTAGGGACTTTGTACCAATCTAAGTCTCTAGTAAATAAACTGTTCTTGCAGAAAAAGTTGTATAACCTAAGGATGAAAGATGAAGACTCAGTGAAAGTGAATCTAAATGCATTTAATACTATGGTAAGTTAGTTAACATCTGTTGATATTAAAATTTTAGATGAAGATAAGTGCATCAATTTGTTGTTTTCTCTACCAGATTCATGGGATAGTCTGGTTATTGTAATAGGTAGCGATGCAAATACCTTGGAGTTTGATGAAATAGTCTCATCCTTTCTGATGGAGGAGTTGAGACTTAAAAATATGGAGATCTAGAATGGTGATGCCTTGTCTATACGAGGACGGTCCTAGAACAAGAACAAAAATAAGTCATCGAGTGGGAGGTCTAAATCTAGAGGGATATATAAATCTCCAGGAAAACCTGTAAAGGTGGTGTGCTGGAAATGCGGAAAGGAAGGGGCACTACAAAAGGGACTATAAATCTAAAGCTCTTGATAAAGGAAAGGGATCTGATGATGCTCCTTCTGCAGATGTGAAAACCACTTCAAATGAAGGTGGAGATGTGTACTTGGCTTCTTCAAGTACACATGTAGATCATGAGGCATGTTTGATTGACTAAGTTGCATCCTTTCACTTCACTCCCCATAGAGAGTGATTATGCGAGTATGAGAAATACGATGGTGGTGATATCTTCTTAGGGGATGATAGGAAGGCTAGAATTGTTGGTCGCGGAAAACTAAAGTTGAAGTTGCAAGGTGGAAGGGCTAGAAGATTTCTGGGTGTTTTGCATATTCCTGCATTGGCCAGAAATCTGATTTCTGTAACCAAGTTGGATGATGCAGGTGTAAAAAGTGTTCGAGAAGGATACCTGCAAGATGGTTCGTGGACCATTGGTATTGATGTGGGGAGTTCAGATTGGAACTCTGTACAAGCTGCAAGGTAGCACTGTTGTTGATGGGTGCAACAGTTCCATGGTTCTTGAGAGTGGAGCAGAAAATCTAGTGGTCTCTAGAGAGAAGACCATGTTGTAGCATCAAAGGCTTGGACATATTGGAGAGAAGGGTCTTCGAATACTTCATGGTAAAGGTATGGTAGAAGTTATGAGTAATAGCTCTCTGGATTTTGATTTTTGTAAAAATTATGTATATGGGAAGCAAAATCGGGTGAGTTTCCCCTTTGGTGGTAAGAGGGCGAGATAGATATTAGAGCTTGTGTACAGTGATGTGTTTGGACCTGTGAAGATTCCATCACTGGGTATGTATGTGTATTATGTATCATTTATAGATGACTTCTCAAGGAATACATGGATATTTCCTTAAGAAGAAATCTGAAGTCTTTGACAGGTGTTTAAAGAATGTAAGGCTCTAGTGGAAAATGAGACAGAGAAGAAGATAAAGGTGTCGAGGACAGATAACGGTGGAGAGTTTTGCAGTAAGGAATTTTAGGAATTCTACAGGAAGTGTGGTATAGCACCACATAAGACTACTCCATATACACCTTAGCAAAATGGAGTTATAGAAATAATGAAAAATACATTGACGGAAAGGGCGACAAGCATGCTTAGTGGTTCCGGGTTAGGATAGGAATTTTGGGCAGAGGCGGTGGAGACAGCATGTTAATTGATCAATAGATCACCTTCATCAGTGTCAAGGATAAGACTCCACAAGAGGTGTGTACTGGTAAGAAACCCTCTCTTTCACATCTGAGGGTATTTGGATGTGATTCATATGTACATGTTCCAAAGAAGAAACAAACCAAGTTGGATAGTAAATCTGAAAAGTGAATCTTTATTGGGTATAAGGATAGTTTAAAGGGTTATAAGCTTTGGAACCCAGTAACAAGGAAGGTTGTGTACAACCGAGATGTGATGTTCAGATAGGTAAAAGATATTAGTAAACATGAAGTTCTACCAAAAGAATCTGAGAATATATAGTTTGAGCTAAAGGAGGAAGAATCAGACTCTACAATAGAGGAGGAATCAGAAGACGAAGAGCCACAAACTCTGGGTGTGAGAAGATTAGTTCGAGAAAGAAGGTAGCCAGAAAGGTATAGTCCATATGATTTTTGTTCAAAATTTTCTTTATCTATTATTGATGATGATTCCATAACTATGAAGGAAGCAGTAGATTCAGAGCATGGAAAACTCTAGAAGGAGGCCATGGTTGATGAAATGGCATCTTTGCACAAAAATGAGGCTTGGGATCTGGTGGAGTTGCCAGTTAGAAGGAACCCCATTGGCAGCAAATGGGTGTTCAAGAAGAAGACAAATGTAGAAGGAAAGGTGGATAAATACAAAGCTTAGTTGGTAGCAAAAGGTTATTCGCAAGTGTCAGAAATTGATTTTGGTGATATTTTTTCTCCTATTTCCAAGGTAGCTTCTATTAGATTAGTTTTATCTGTTGTTGCTACTTTTGATTTTGACGTAGAACAAATGGATGTGAAGATAACATTTATTAACCGAGATTTGGAAGAGGAGATCTACATGAAGCAACCTGAAGGCTTTGCGATGAAGGGTAAGAAAGAAATAGTATGCAAGTTAAAGAAGTCTATGTATGGGTTAAAACAGTCAGCAGGGATGTGGTATCATAAATTTGATACATTTATACGGGGACTAGGCTTCACTAGAAGCATAGAAGATCACTGTGTGTATTTTAAATTAATTGATAACCATGTTATTTATCTGGTCTTGTATGTGGATGATATGTTGCTGGTTAGAAATGACAAAGAAATTATCCAAGATTTGAAGACCCATTTGTCCTCCAAATTCAACATGAATGATCTTAGTGTTGCAAACTATATTTTGGGCATGGAAATTAAAAGAGATTGGACAAAGAGGAAACTCTGGTTAAACTAGAGGAAGTATGTTGAGACAATATTGTAGAGGTTTAATATGTAGGATAGTAAATTAGTGAAGGTTCCTATTCCTATAAGTGTAAAGTTATATGTTGAACAGTGTCCCAAGACACAAGAAGAGGAAGAGGAAATGTCTCGTATTTCATATGCAAGTGTAGTCAATAGTTTGATGTATGCAATGGTCTATACTAGACCAGACATTGCACATGCAGTGGAAGTATTGAGCGGGTTTATGTCAAAACCAAGGAAGGAGCACTGGGCAATAGTGAAGTGGGTTTTTAGGTATTTGTGTGGCACTAGTGATTATGGTTTATTCTACCAAGGAAGACCAAGATTGGACAAAGTGTTGGATATTCGCGGCTTTGTTGATGCAGACTAGGCTGGAGATCTAGATCAAAAAAGATCTACAAGTGGGTATGTGTTTAACCTATTTGGAGGTGTAGTCAGTTAGATGAGTAATAAACAATCTGTAGTGGCACTATCAACTACAAAGGCAAAATACATGGCAGCCACTCATGCAAGCAAGGAAGCAATTTGGTTGCAAAGATTGTGTTCAAATATGGGGTTAGTACAGGGAGCTATAAGGATAGACTTTGATAGCCAAAGTGTAATTTTCTTAGCAAAGAATCCTGCATATCATTAAAAGACATAGCACATTGATGTTCAGTATCACTTTGTGAGGGATATGATAGAAGACAAAAAGGTGTTGCTGGTAAAGGTGGACACTTTGAAGAATACTGCAGATGCGCTGACAAAATCTGTGAGCTCTGAGAAGTTCTCTTTGTGTAAATAAACAGTGGGAATCACAAGGATGGATAAATAACTAAGCTCTCTTGTGGCTCCCTGTGGAAAGAAAACAACGAGTGGGAGAATTTTGGGTTGTGTTATATTCTTTCCACGACTAGCCCATGTAGTTAATCGGGGGGTTATAAGGGTGGTGGAGCTCCCCCTTCGTTGAACTGATTCTGTAGCGTGGGGAGTCATAGGGGGTTTGATCGATGTAGGTAACCCCACTCTATGGGGTCCAGGGCAACGCCCCAGAAAGTTTTGGTTTTGGACCCTATGTTAGGTTGGGCAGAGCTACCTATGGTTTTGTGCATGATTTTTGCACATGGTTTTGGATGTCATGGCTTTCGATCCATGGTTTTGGATGTGATGGGTTTTGGTCCATGGTATTCGATGCTTTGGCATGTCTAAATATGTATTGTAACATTGAAAGGAACATATTGAAAAATCAAGCTGGTAGTCCCGGTTTTGGGATCTAGGGGAAAATCTCTATGTATATGCGTTTTATGTGTTATGCGTTCACATTGTTTATTTTTTGTGTTTTTAGAATTCATATGCAAGTAATTTTTGTACGGGGTTAAAACCTACAACTTGAGAAGCTCCTCCTCACTTATTTTTCCAGGTGATAGTACCATTTTTTGTCTCCGTATTCGCTAGCCTCATGTCATTTAGGAAGTTCTGGAAGGCAATGGAGTCTCTGCCTAGTGTTCTGGTCCCACCTTTGTTTTCTGTAAGAGATCTGATCATATTAAAGTCCCCTCCCAAAATCCAGGGCATAACAGGATGCCTTTCTCTTATCTCCTCCAGTGAGATTAGAAGCCTAAGTTTGTCTTCAAGTTTTTTAGGACGATAGACATTTGTGATCAAATAGACTTCCTTATCACGAAAAGGTTGGATCACCATTAAAAGGTAGTTCCTGGATGCTTCAGCATCTAGGATTCCAAATTTCTGGGGGTTCCAAAGTGTGAGAACCCCTCTTGCTGTGTTGTTTGCTTTAGCTTCTAGGTATTCACACTTGATGAGCCATTTGCTATGTATCTCTCTTATTTTATCTATTGAACATTTTGTTTCCTAGATAAACATCATGTTTTGTTTCTCTTCATTTATTCTATTGCTAATATTTCTTTGTTTCCTTTTACTTCCTAGACCTCTAATATTCTAGGTCGTGAGCTTCATTAAGAAAGGTTTGTAAATGAGTAACTAGTAAGATCTTTAATCTTACTTGATATGATCATGAGTTTCCAACACTTTGTCAGTAGTTCATTCTATCTTTTCCTTCCTCTTTTCCTTCTTGGGTTTTTGGGAGAGTGTCCCAATGTTGCCTCCATCGTTTACCGCTCCGTTATCTTGGCTATCATGGTTTCTTTTAACTCCAGAGCCCTTTGTTTGAGATCTCCGAAGGAAGAGCTATTACACTCTATCAAAATCCTTTTGTGGTAGATAATCAACCCCTTTGGTGGTTCCCTGCTCTAGGAACTTTTCTAGATTGAGATTCTCCCTTTTAGGAATTTCTTGCAGATCATGATCCTCTGTTCCAACCTCTCTTGGGGTCATCTCATGGTCCCTGTCAAGTTCCATAGTTCTTGGTAGATCATCCTTTAGTTTTCTATTTTCAGGTATATCCTCCATGATGTCATCTTTTTTTTCTCAGCAGGATTATCCTCTAGTACCTAGTTCATCTCATTGTTCCCGCCTTCTTCTTCTAAAATCTTGAAGCTGTTATGACTTGGTTTCTTATCCTTGTTGGTTTTGTTCTGGTTCTTTTTCCCTCCTTTCCCTTTGCCTCCCACCTTGGTAAAGCCTTCGGGATCTTTTCCTTTGTAGGTTTTAATATTTTTCTCTAGTTTGTTTAATGAGAAGTCTCTCAAGAGGTGCCCATGTTCATGGCATTTGTGACATCTAAATGGGACATTTTCATAGTCCACCGCTTGCACCCATTCTTCATCATATACTTTTAGAATGACTTCGTCTAGAAGTGCTCCAGATAGGTCCATTTCTATGCATATTCAGGCAAAGGAGGTGTATTTTCCTCGCAGAGTCGCATCTGATATTTTTAAAAAATGACCTAATTTATTTCCTATGGCTTTTAAGGATTCTGGCAGCGAGTAGTGTAAAGGTAGATAATAGATTCTTATCCATACTGGTACTAATGTGAATGTCTCTCATTCTGGGAAAACATTCATCACCCATGATCACATGTAGAGGCCTGCAGTAGCATAAAAATATGGTCCTCCTTTGAACACTCTGTCTTTGTCCTCTAAGTTTGTGAACACCACTGTGAAGAAATCCTTGGACCCAAGGTGGAGGTTTATTTCCCCCTTTGGTTTCTAGTGGTTTTTTGTCCATGCATGCAAATCCTTCTCTGTTGGCCATATCCCCATAAATTTTCATATTGTTGTATATTTTTCCATGTGATCCCTATGCACTAGTAGCGTTGGATCACTTAATACAACCCGGGGTGTAATGGTTGACCTAGGTTTACAAAGTCTTGTCATATTCTTATGTTAAGCTCTCTGACTACCTCCTCCTATTCTCTTCTTGTTCATGTAACCTGATGTTTTTTTATGCTGATACTCACAACTTCTGCCTCCATTGGTTTCTTGAAGTGGTTCGAACTAGCTTCCTTGCCTCTGTTCGCAACTGCATGACTGTAGGAGGAAGTGGAACTCCCTCCTCCTCGCCCGTCCATCGTTACCAGCACTAATACCCTATTGCAAACCTTCATTCCACTCGCTCCCCACGTTTTCAGGAAATATCAAAAACTATACAGGTGAATGTATTACGAACATTCTTGAGATACAACACTTTCAATAGAGAGCTCCTAAAAAGAAAGAAAAATGTCTATTTTTCTAAATTTTGCATAACTTTTGTCTAAAAAATCAGTTTTAAGTGATTCAAATGAAATAACAAACCATAGATATCATTTTTTGATTCCAAAAATTCATTGAAACAAAAAAATTGATACACCTATTAAGAAACCACAAATCTCTTCTATGACGGATGGAGAAGAGGAATAAATACAACATGATATATGAAAATTACGAGACCAATTGCAACAAATTTCACTCTTGCAAAAATTAAAAAAAATGAATTGGAATCCATGATGAATGTTAATATAGATGATCTAAAAATGGTTATGGTATTTTTTTAATGATGGTTTAAAATCATACATGGAAGCAATGATGAATGTCAAGATAGAGGGGTTGAAATGAGGTTTGACAAAGTTGCTAGAAGAAACGCTTCCCAGAGGTGACAAAGTAATCCATGAAAATATTGATGAGGAGAAAAGGAATATAAATTATTATTTTAGAGACTCCAAAGTTGGGTTTAAGAACCACCACATTCCAAATATCGGTATGAGGAAGTTTGATGGAAAGGATCCAGTAACATGGATACTACAAATGGAGAAATATTTTGATCTCCATGATGTGAAACACTCATAAAAGGTATGCATTGCAACTTTATATTTAGAACCCAATCAGTTTGTATGGTATCAATGACTTTTCTCTCATAAACAACTTGTCACTTGGTTCATTTTTATGAAGGAAATGATAGCACGTTCTGCAGATACAAAGAGAAACACCTTCTTTATCCAATTGATAAATCTCAAACAAAAGGGTCTAATGGCAATGCACATTGAGGACTTCCAAAAAGTGAATATCAAGGTAACAAATATTCCATAGGAGCATAGGATTAATGTCTTCATAGGGAATTTGAAGGATAACATCCAAGATGAGGTTCTCCTTTAGGGACCTGACTCATTGGCAAAGGAATTCATGGTGGAAAGAAAATTTGAAAGCAAAATCATGGCAAGGAAGGATACCACTCACAACTATAATGATGGAAGTGTTGCTACTCCTAGCCTTCCACAACCTATAAGGTTTATTCCATAACAGTTGGAGGAAAAAAGAGAAAAACGAATTTGTTACAGTTATGATAGAAAATACACTAAAGGCCATAAGTGTGCTGAGAAGAAATTATCCTATATAGATTGTGAAGAGGAGGAAGAAAAGGAACAAGAAACATCAAAATAGGAGGATATACACGAGGAAGATGTTATCGCTCAGATTTTCCCAGAAGTTGTAAGAAGGGGAAAGGGATCCGAGGTAACCACAAACCAATCTTTTAGATGCAGAATCTAGCCAATCTGCATCCAGAGAGGGCTCTCTTTATAAGTTTTAGCTTTGTTTTGAAAGATATTAGGCTAGTTATGAAGTTTAGGAGTTTTGTTTGAGTTTGGGTGGTTGGATTCAATAGCAGAGGGGTAGGACTGATTAGTTTAGGCCATTGGGCTGATGGAGTCAAAAAGATGGCTTAACTAGACTTGGTTTCTTAACAAAGGATGGTTCCATAGGGCAAGATGGTTAAGCAGGGAACAAATGAAGACTTAGAATAAATGGAATGGCTTCGAAATAGGTGAAGGGAAATTAAGAATCCTTCAGCATATTTAAAGAGGGAACATGAATGATTACTAGTAAAGACCAGTTAAGTATTCTTTAATAAATAATCAAAATGAAAGAACTAGGAAACATGAGTAATTAAGAGTTCATTGTTTATACTAATTCAGAAGAAAACATAAGGACCAATAACGATTGAAAACAGAGTGCAGTTAAGCATATTCTGAATTACTCTTTTTCATTTATCATTCAAATCTGAAACAAAGATGATATAATAAACAAGGAAAACTTTAAAACATAAGGTATAGATGACTTTTTGATTAGGTGTTTGATTCAAAAAATCTGTGAAAAGTCCCTTGCATTAATTCTTTGTACAACAAGCCATGAAAAAGTTTGGTCCAACAACACTTTATTCCAAAATAACTAATATTACAGTAATTTATATGAATACACCCAAAATACTTCAAATGAAGAAGTATGTATACTAATTGTAAACTAAAATATCTTGAAAAAATATCAAGATTAGTTTCACAAATATCTCCAACGGTTTACATTAATAGAACTTAAATAAAGGACCTTCAAAACTAATGAATCTATTTGGAACTATTTCTATTGATTTATGGTGAAAAACAAGAGAAAGTTGAATTTGATAGCAACTCTTAGTTGATGATGAGGCATCTCAGTCACTAATTGCATCCTTCCTTTGTGCATTCTGCCCTAGGAATTCTACAAACTTGGGGTCCAATGATTCACTTGTATATCTAAATTCGTGATAGATATGTAAAGAGTGAAAGAGGTTTTTGTAGATAAGAATGTTTTTGAAATAAAAATCTCTCAATTTCCCAAAATTCATCTCTAGCCGTTCAGAATATTCTATGCACAAAGATGTCAAAAACAAGATTTTGCACAAACGGAAAAATACGCTGTCAAGACATGCACTTATCTCCCCCTTGGTAATACCTATGTAGAGCATGAGATAGGTTTTTGTATCCTGGCCTGTTAGGCACAAAAACCTCTTCTATTTTCTTGAAATACTTCTTTCATTAGCCATAACAGTTTCTGCAAAACTATGACTTAAACAGGAAATTTCTAAAGAATGTGCCATTTTTGCTCTAATTTCATCTTTTAACCTTAAACTTCTTTTGACTGTTTTTCACTTTTACTTTGGATAAACTTCATTGTAGCTGGTAAAAGTGTTTTCATATTTGTTTAACCCTCAATGTATTCATGTTTACTTTTACTGTTTACTTTTACCACTCTGTTTTTCATCTGTCTTCTCTTTGTCATGAATTTGTATGTTCTGTTTTGTAACTGTCTTCCCTGCTATTTATCTTCATACTAGTTGATTTACTTGGCTTGGTCTTCAATCTGATACTCTTTAATCCTGATACTCTTTAACCCTGATACACTTTGATTATTCTTTACTATGTCCTTTTACCTTCAATGTGTCGTTTATGTTTTTACTGTCTGTTTCAACAGTAAATTGTTTAATTTTTTGTTTCATTTGCTTGTCTTTCAACTGCATGTTTTATCTTCCATATTTGTTTGAATAGATTTGATTACACTCTTGGAGTAAACAAGTCTTATGACTAGTATTAAGACTGTTTATCCAAGGATGTGGTCTTTTGATCACCTTTAAAACAAAAGAAATTGTTAAGAAAGCATTGGTTTGCAGGGGAGGTCAGAATGTTTTCATTTGAGCTTGAGAGGTCGGTGGAGTGAGTCCAGAATGTTTTTTTGTGAGGCAAACCATGCTCGAATTGCTTAACAGAGGCTTTAGGTGGTGCAAATGGGTTTCATAAGGTTTTACTGCACAATCAAGTGAAAACGAGCAAAACTAGGGTGTTTGTGTTTAAACGGGTAAACGGTTGATATTGGCGGGTAAGCTTTGAATGAAAAGTGGACAGATGGCACCGACTTGATGATGTGAAGTTTTGTCATTAGTGGGAGGCGGTAAGTGGTTTATATCGCACCGCTCATGGGAAGAGGGCGTTATTTACCCTGGGGCTAGCGATTTCACAGATCTCTTGACACGTGGCTTAGGCATTGTGTGAAAACCGCTTGGTGATAACTCATTAACGAGTGGTTACCAAGGGTCTTGCCATATCAATATCGACCATTGGATGATGGGGACAAGACCAAACAGTGGACGGGAGGTATATTGCGGTGGAGTTTGACTGTGGCGAGCTCAACACAATAAAAAATGTTTAATTGTATCGGGGGTAATGCGATTGGTTGGGGGGTGGTTATTAATTAACCGTAAGGGTTAATTAATTCCAATTAATCCTGTTTGACAAGTATCTATAGTTATATTTAACTGGGGTGGGATATATAATATTTTGGGGTTTTATATAGTTAAATAATACGGGAGTGGGTTAACTTTTCAAAAGGATTTATATAAAATAAGTCAGAAATTAATATGAAATAATGTGATAAGAAGCGCTAAGTAAAAACATTAGGGTATATATTTAAACTAGGCTTAAAGTGGAAAAGTGGTTTTTATGTGATATTGCGCATTTTTCCTAAGTAAAATATGATTTTGCTTAGGAAAAGACTAATGAGAGTGAATGAATGATTTATGGATGGTTTTAAGTACTCAGGCCATTTAAATTATTTGTCCAAGGGTCCGGTCCCTCTAGAAGTCATAGAAATGCGCTAAGCCCCTTTAATTTACAAAGACCTTAATACTTTAGGGGGAATTAGTGAAATCGTTAGGGAAAAATGTGAATGGAAGTTAGTTACTTGATGTTGTCTTGCTTGAACTGCATCAAGTGTAATGTCTGCCTTGCGCTTGTGATAAAAGTGAAAATTAACACCTTTAGAGACATTATCCATCACAAGTTTTTTTGCAACACCATCTACCTACCCTACCTACTTTAACCGAACATTTTTTCTTCTTTATTTGGGTGCACTTACACTGGAAAACCCTTATCAAATCATCCTTTTCTTTTACACGGCAAGCCTACCTATGTTTGCGCTTATTACATCGAAGGGCTTAGATTGAACTGTGGAGCTCCTTCTTATTTACTCTACCTATCTACTTATCTACCAAGATTACACTATTTTGTTAGATATTTATTCTCTATCTCTAAAACATGAAATTCAATTATGAACTAGCCAAGCTTAAGTTGTTTGACTATTCATCAATTGTGGCATAAGTTAACAAACTGCACACAATGCTTATTACAGAAAATGAAAAAGTAGTGGAATTTAGACTTGCACACTTTCCTGGTCTATTTTTATTTGGGGTTTATTTCCTTCATTTTTTCGACCATCTTTATTCTTTTTACTCTTTGATTTTTTTTTAGGGTATACCCTCTTTACATTTTTAAATTTTTTTGATTTTTTGACAATATGGAAAACCTTTGGAACATGAAAGGTATGAACATATTACAGAGCTCATCAAGTCAATCATGAAATATGACACCTATTAGTATAGGAGCATAACACTAGCTCCACCTGGGGATGGCTTTTCCTGGTGGAAAGTCAAAAACAGCACGTCAGATGGCCTTCTGAATGACTTTGACTGTGCTCTGAAATCTCATTCTACTAGTTTCTTTATTGTATGTATGACAGTAACACTTGTGAAGCTTAGGGCCTTCTCTTCGGGCTTCAACTCCAACAAGTTACTATCCAATCAACTCCAAACCTTTATTCTTCCTACTTGAATCCCACTTGAGCACCTTGTAACTTATGTAGGAATCTTCAGCCTTGGCCTTTTTATCAAAAATCTTTTTAACCTTTTCCTGCACAACTTGAGATCTGACCTGAAACTAAAAGGTGTTGCAACCTTCAAACCGAATTGGTAAATCATCAAGATCTTAGGGCCTTTTGATTGGATTCAAATCTTTTAAGATTTATTTCGTAATCTACTAAAAACTAAATTAAATCAAACTGAAATCCTACCTACTCTATATTATTGAAAATTAGGTTGAATCAAATAACAAAAAAATGCCAATGAAGCCAATCAAGCAACTACAGAAACAAATGAACTGCTTGACTGATTATCAGTGAAATCGGAAGCATAATTTGATCATGTACCCACATAATCGAAATTGTGATATATAAAGGCCACTACTGATGTATTTGGTCCTCATAGAGAAAACATATTAAAGAATTTGAGTTGAGAAGAACCTCCATATAATTTGCTATAGGATCAAAAAAACCATAAAGTGCTATAGTTTCTTCTAGGCCTTCAATGTCTAATTGAACAGTTGTATCCTCAATACTAAACCTTGAAACTGCTTCTTTAGTCTTGCTCTCAAAAGCTTAATCATCCTCAATCTGTAAATCAAAAGGCAGTACAATTTCCTTTTCGTTTGGAGAAGGAAAATTTTGTAAGAATTCTTTAGGATCTTGGAAATTATATGACTGAATTTGAGAATGCAAAAGTTTAATTTCATTTTCATAATTTTCAGCAACTAAATTAAGAAAACGCATATTAGTTCTATGAGAGTTTTTTCCTGTTTTGACCGATTTAAACACAACTCTTAAAAAATCTTCATCAAGATGAAATTTTGATAACTCATCCCTGAATTCATTTAAAGCTTCATGAAATGAAAGATTTTCCACAAACCCTGTCATCCTATATTCACTATTAATGCTTCGGAATATGGATTATTTTGTTGTGGAATTGCTCTCACACTTGAAGCTCTGAATCTTTGAACAACAATGTCTTGATTGGAAAATGATTATCAAAAGAGTCAGAAGAATGATGCTAAAATGTGCATGGAGATTTTACAATTTTCAATTTTAAAAAGAGAATAATTAAAAAATTAATCTAAAATCTTCTCTAAAATACAATATACATTGGAAAACTCTATCAGTTTAGAAAGAACATAATGTCTTGGATAACGATCCAAGTTAAAAGCCTAATCTTTTCATATTGTTCTTTTAGGTTCATTCCTCTAGTGGAGTCTTAGTAGTGAAATTGATTTTGGAGTCGCCAGGTGGATGATTTTAACCTTGGTGTGTCTGATCCCTGTCCACCATCATAGATCAGATCTAAGCCTGTAAAAAAATTCTGAAGAAAAAGTTAGTTCTCCAGAAAACCAAATTTTGAGTATTTTATGATTATTTTTCTTTTTTATGAATTTTCAAAACAACTTCTATGATTTATTTAAGATGATTTAGACATGAGATTTAAACTTTCTTAAAGACTTATTTGACAAGAGGAACTGATCAAGTATTTGAAACCAAATGTTCAATCTATAAACTAGATCGGAGATAGACTGAAGCAACATCATTTACTTCTGCAATTACAAAGCAAGAGCATTTCAAAGGCTACCTGGCTAACTTCAGGCTTCATCTATAGTTTATAAAGTAAACAATAGTAACAAACAAATTATTCAGGTCCCCAGCGGAGTCGCCACTATGCTATCACTCAGATTTTCACTGAAGTTGTAAGAAGGGGAAAGGGGTCCGAGGTAACCACAAACCAATCTTTTAGTTGCAGAATCTAGCTAATCTACATCCAGAGAGGGCTCTCTCTTTAAGTTTTAGCTTTGTTTTGAAAGATATTAGGATAGTTATGAAGTTTAGGAGCTTTGTTTGAGTTTGGGTGGTAGGATTCAATAGCAGATGGGTAGGACGGACTAGTTTAGGCCATTGGGCTGATGGAGTCAAAAAGATTGCTTAACTAGACTTGGTTTCTTAACAAAGGATGGTTTCACAGGGAAAGATGGTCAAGCAGGGAACAAATGAAGAATTAGAATAAATGGAATGGTTTTGAAATAGGTGAAGGGAAATTAAGAATCCTTCAACATATTTAAAGAGTGAACGTGAATGATTACTAGTAAATAGCAGTCAAGTATTCTTTAATAAATAATAAAAATGAAAGAACTAGGAAACAGGAGCAATTAAGAGTTCAGTGTTTATACTAATTCAGAAGAAAAGATAAGGAACAATAACGATTGAAAACAGAGTGCAGTTATGCATACTCTGAATTACTCTTTTTCGTTTATCATTCAGATGTCAAACAAAGATGATATAATAAACAAGGAAAACTTTAAAACATAAGGTATAGATGACTTATTGATCCAGTGTTTGATTTAAGAAATCTGTGAAAAGTCCCTTGCATTAATTCTTTGTCTAGCAAGCCATGCAAAAGTTTTGTCCAATAGCACTTTATTCTAAAATAACCAATATTACAACAATGTATACAAATCCACCCAAAATACTTCAAATGAAGAAGTATTTATACTAATTGTAAAATGAAATATCTTGAAAAAATATCAAGATTAGTTTCACAAATATCTCCAATTGTTTACATTAATAGAACTTAAATAAAGGACATTCAAAACTAATGAATATATTTTGAAATATTTCTATGGATTTATGGTGACAAACAATAGAAAGTTGAATTTTATAGCAACTCTTAGTTGATGACGAGGCATCCCAGTCACTAATTGCATCCTTCCTTTGTGCATTCTGCCCTAGAAATTCTACAAACTTGGGGTCCAATGATTCACTTGTATATCTCAATCCGTGATAGATATGTAAAAAGTGAAATATGTCTTGGTCGATAAGAATGCTTTCGGAATAAACCTCTCTCAGTTTCCCAAAATACAACTCCAGTTGTTCAGAATATTCTCTGCAAAAAGATGTCAAAAACAAGATTTTGCACAAATTGAAAAATAGGTTGTCAAGACACGCACTTATATCCCTTTTGGTAATACCTGTGTAAAAAATGAGATATTGTTTTGTAGGTTGTCTGTTAAGAACACAAACCTCTTCCCGTTTCTTGAAATACGTCTTGTATTAGTCACAATAGTTTCTGCAAAACTATGTCTTAAACAGGAAATTTCTAAAGAATGTACCATTTTTGCTCTAATTTCATCTTTTAACCTTAAACTTCTTTTGACTGTTTTTCACTTTTACTTTGGATAAACTTAATTGTAGCTGGTGAAAGTGTTTTCATATTTGTTTAACCCTCAATATCTTCATGTTTACTTTTACTATTTACTGTTTACTTTTTACTTTTACCGCTCTGTTTTTCATTTGTCTTCTCTTTGTCATGAATTTGTATGTTCTATTTTGTAACTGTCTTCCCTGTTGTTTATCTTCATATTAGTTGATTTACTTGGCTTGGTCTTCAATTTGATACTCTTTAATCCTAATATTGTTTAACCCTCATACACTTTGACTATTCTTCACTATGTCCTTTTACCTTCAATGTGTCGTTTAGGTTTTTACTGTTTGTTTCAACAGTAAATCGTTTAATTTCCTGTTTCCTTTGCTTATCTTTCAACTGTATGTTTTATCTTCCATCTTTTTTTGAATATATTTGATTACACTCTTGGAGTAAATAAGTCTTATGACTAGTATTAAGACTGTTTATCCAAAGGATGTGGTCTTCTGATCACCTGTAAAACAAAAGAAATTGTTAAGAAAGCATTGGTTTGTAGGGGAGGTCGAAAAGTTTTCATTTGACCTTAAGAGGTCTATGGGGTGAGTCTCAAATGCTTTTTTGTGAGGTAAACCATGCTTGAATTATTTAACAGAGGCTTCAAGTGGTGCATATGGGTTTCATAGGGTTTTACTGCATAATCAAGTGAAAACGAGAAAAACTAGGGTGTTTGTGTTTAAACAGGTAAACGGTTGATATTGGTGGGTAAGATTTGAATGAACAGTGGATAGATGGCACCGACTTGATGATGTGAAGTTTTTTCATTAGTGGGAGGTGGTAAGTGGTTTATATTGCACCGTTCATGGGAAGAGGACGGTATTAATCCTGGGGCTAGCGATTCCACATATCTCTTGGCACGCGGCAGAGGCACTGTGCGAAAACCGCTTGGTGATTGCTCATTAACAAGCTGTCACCAAGGGTCTCGTGATATCAATATCGACCGTTGGATGATGGGGACGGGATCTAATGGTGGAGGGGAGGCATATTGCAGTAGAGTTTGGTTGTGGTGGGCCCAACACAATAAAAAAATTTTAATTGTGTCGGGGGTAATGCGATTGGTTGGGGGGTGGTTCTTAATTAAATGTAAGGGTTAATTAATTCCAATTAATCCCGTTTGACAAGTATCTATGGTTATATTTAACCGAGGCGGGATATATAATATTTCGGGGTTTTATATAGTTAAATAATATGGGAGTGGATTAATTTTTTCAAAGGATTTATATAAAATAAGTTAGAAATTAATATGAAACAATGTGATAAGAAGTGCTAAGTAAAAACATTAGGGTCTTAAAGTGGAGAAGGGGTTTTTATGTGATATTGCACATTTTTCCTAAGTAAAATAGGATTTTACTTAGGAAAAGACTAATGAGAGTGAATGAATGATTTATGGCTGGTTTTAAGTACTTAGGCCATTTAATTATTGGGCCGAGGGTCCGGTCCCTCCAGAAGTCAAAGAAATACTCCGAGAGCCTTTAATTTTCAAAGACCTTAATACTTTAGGGAGAATTAATGAAATCTTTAGGGAAAAATGTGAATGGAAGTTAGTTACTTGAACTTGTCTTGCTTGAACTGCATCAAGTGTAATGTCTGCCTTCCACTTGTGATAAAAGTGAAAATTAACACCTTTAGAGACATTATCCATCACAAGTATTTCTGCAACACCATTTACCTACCCTACCTACTTTAACCTAACATTTTTTCTTCTTTATTTGGATGCACTTAGACTAGAAAACCCTTATCAAATCATCATTTTCTTTTACATGGAAATCCTACCTATGTCTGCACGTATTACATCCAAGGGCTTAGATTAAATTGTTGAGCTCCTTTTTATTTACTCTATCTATCTACTTATCTGCCAAGATTACACTGTTTGGTCAGATATTTATTCTATATCTATAAAACATGAAATTCAAATATGTACTAGCCAAGCTTAATCTGTTTGACTATTCATCAGTTGTGGCATAAGTTAACAAGCTACACACAATGCTTATTACAAAAAATGAAAAAGTAGTGGCATTTAGACTTGCACACTTTCCTGGTCTATTTTTATTTGGGGTTCATTTCTTTTATTTTTTTGACCATCTTTATTATTTTTACCCTTTGATTTTTCGTTAGGGTATACGCTCTTTACATTTTTTATTTTTTTTTATTTTTTGAAAATATGGAAAACCTTTGCAACAAGAAAGGTATGAACATATTATAGAGCTCATCAAGTCAATCATGAAATATGACACCTATTGGTATAGGAGCATAACACTGGCTCCGCTTGGGGATGGCTTTTCCGAGTGGAAAGTCAAGAATAGCAGGTCAGATGGCCTTCTAAATGACTTTGACTATGCTCTGAAATATCCTTCTATTGTTTGCTTTATTTTATGTATGACAGTAACACTTGTGAAGCTTAGGGCCTTCTCTTCGGGCTTCAACTCCAAAAAGTTACTATCCAATCAACAACAAATATTTATTCTTCCTACTTGAATCCCACTTGAGCACCTTGTAAGTTAGGTACGAATCTTTAGTCTTGGCCTTTTTATCAAAAATCTTTTTAACCTTTTCCTACACAACTTGAGATCTAACCTGAAACTAAAAGGTGCTGCAAACTTCAAACCAAATTAGTAAATCATCAAGATATTAGGGTCTTTTGATTGGATTCAAATCTTTTAGGATTTATATCATAATCTACTGAAAAATGAATTAAATCAAACTAAAATCCCACCTACTCTATATTATTGAAAATTAGTTTGAATTAAATAATACAAAAATGCCAATGAAGCCAATCAAGCAATTGCAGAAATAAATGAACTGCTTGACTAATTGTCAATGAAATCAGAAGCATAATTTGATCATGTACCCACATAATCAAAATTGTGATATATAAAGGCCACTGCTGATGTATTTGGTCCTCATAGAGAAAACATGTTAAAGAATTTGAGTTGAGAAGAACCTCCATATAATCTACTATAGGATCAACAAAACCATAAAGTGCTATAGTTTCTTCTAGGCCTTCAATGTCTAATTGATTAGTTGTATCCTCAATACTAAACCCTGAAACTACTTCTTCAGTCTTGCTCTCGAAAGCATGATCATCCTCAATCTGCAAATCAAAAGGCAGTACAATTTCCTTTTTGTTTGGAGAAGGAAAATTTTGTAAGAATTCTTTAGGATCTTGGAAATTGTATTACTGAATTTGAGAATGCAAAAGTTTAATTTCATTTTCATATTTTTCAGAAACTAAATTAAGAAAACGCATATTAGTTCTATGAGAGTTTTTTCTTGTTTTGAGCAATTTAAACACAACTCTTAAACAATCTTCATCAAGCTGAAATTTTGATAACTCATCCCTGAATTCATTTAAAGCTTCATGAAATGAAAGATTTTCCACAAACCCTGTCATCCTATATCACTATTAATGCTTTGGAATATGGATTATTTGGTTGTGGAATTGCTCTGAAACTTGAAGCTCTGAATCTTTGAACAACAGTGTTTTCATTGGAAAATGATTATCAAAAGAGTTAGAAGAATGATGCTCAAATGTGCATGGATATTTTACAATTTTCAATTTTAAAATGAGAATAATTAAAAGATTAATCTAAAATCTTCTCTAACATACAATATATATTGGAAAACTGTATCAATTTAGAAAGAACATAATGTCTTGGATAACAATCCAAGTTAAAAGCCTAATCTTTTCATATTGTTCTTTCAAGTTCATTCCTCTAGTGGAGTCTTAGTAGTGAAATTGATTTTGGAGTCGTGAGGTGGATGATTTTAACCTTAATGTGTCTGATCCCTGTCCACCATCATAGATCAGATCTAAGCCTGTAAAATAATTATGAAGAAAAGGTTAGTTCTCCAGGAAACCAAATTTTGAGTATTTTATGATTATTTTGTTTTTTTATGAATTTTCAAAACAACTTCTATGATTTCTTTAAGAGGCTTTAGATATGATATTTAAAATTTCTTAAAGACTTATTTGACAAGAGGAACAGATCAAGTATTTGAAACCAAATGTTCAATCTATAAACTAGACCAGAGATAGACTGAAGCACCATTCATTTACTTCTGCAATTGCAAAGCAAGAGCATTTCAAAGGCTACATGGCTAACTTCAAGCTCTGTCTGTAGCTTATAAATTAAACAATAGTAACAAACAAATTATTCAGGTCCCCAGCTTAGTCGCCACTATGTTATCACTCAGATTTTCCCTGAAGTTGTAAGAAGGGGAAACGGGTCCGAGGTAACCACAAACCAATCTTTTAAATGTAGAATCTAGCCAATATGCCTCCAGAGAGGGCTCTCTCTTTAAGTTTTAGCTTTGTTTTGAAATATATTAGGCTAGTTATGAAGTTTAGGAGTTTTGTTTGAGTTTGGGTGGCGGGATTATATAGCAGAGGGGTAGGACTAACTAGTTTAGGCCATTGGGCTGATGGAGTCAAAAAGATGGCTTAACTGGACTTGGTTTCTTAACAAATGATGGTTTCACAGGGTAAGATGGTCAAGCAGGGAACAAATGAAGACTTAGAATAAATGGAATGGTTTCGAAATAGGTGAAGGGAAATTAAGAATCCTTCAGCATATTTAAAGAGGGAATGTGAATGATTACTAGTAAAGAGCAGTTAAGTATTCCTTAATAAATAATCAAAATGAAAGAACTAGGATACAAGAGGAATTAAGAATTCACTGTTTATACTAATTCAGAAGAAAACATAAGGAACAATAACGATTGAAAACAGAGTGCAGTTAAGCATATTATGAATTACTCTTTTTCGTTTATCATTCAAATGTGAAAAAAAGATGATATAATAAACAAGCAAAACTTTAAAACATAAGGTATATATGACTTATGATCCGGAGTTTGATTCAAGAAATTTGTGAAAAGTCCCTTGCATTAATTCTTTGTCCAGCAAGCCATGCAAAAGTTTTGTCCAACAACACTTTATTCCAAAATAACCAATATTATAGTAATGTATATGAATCCACCCAAAATACTTCAAATGAAGAAGTATTTATACTAATTGTAATCTGAAATATCTTGAAAAAATATCAAGATTAGTTTCACAAATATCTCCAACTGTTTACATTAATAGAACTTAAATAAAGGAAATTCAAAACTAATGAATCAATTTGGAACTACTTCTATGGATTTATGGTGACAAACAAGAGAAAGTAAAATTTGATAGAAACTCTTAGTTGATGATGAGGCATCCCAATCACTAACTGCATCCTTTCTTAGGGTAGAATACTAACTGCATCTTTTCTTTGTGCATTCTGCCCTAGAAATTCTGCAAACTTGGGGTCCAATGATTCACTTGTATATCTCTATCCGTGATAGATATGTAAAGAGTGAAAGTGGTTTTCGTAGATAAGAATGTTTTTGAAATAAACCTCTCTCAGTTTCCCAAAATGCATCTCAAGATATTCACAATATTCTCTACAAAAATATGTCAGAAACACGATTTTGCACAAACTGAAAAATAGGTTGTCAAGACATGCACTTATCTCCCTCTTAGTAATATCTGTGTAAAACGTGAGATAAGTTTATGTATACTGGACTGTTGAGAACAAAAATCGCTTCCAGTTTCTCGAAATACTTCGTTTATTAGCCACAATAGTTTCTGCAAAACTATGAATTAAACAGGAAATTTCTAAGGAATGTACCATTTTTCCTCTAATTTCATCTTTTAACCTTAAACTTCTTTGGACTGTTTTTTAGTTTTACTTTGGAAAAAACTTCATTGTAGCTGGTGAAAGTTTTTTCATATTTGTTTAACCCTCAATGTATTCATGTTTACTATTTACTGTTTACTTTTTACTTTTACCGCTCTGTTTTTCATATGTCTTCTCTTTGTCATGAATTTGTATGTTTTGTTTTGTAACTGTCTTCCCTGCTATTTATCTTCATACTAGTTGATTTACTTGGCTTGGTCTTCAATCTGATACTCTTCAATCCTGATAGTATTTAACCTTGATACACTTTGATTGTTCTTTACCGTGTCCTTTTACCTTCAATGTGTCGTTTAGGTTTTTACTATCTGTGACACAGTAATTTGCCACTGTCCCTGTTACCCTTCTCCCGCACATTGGAGGACTTATTTCGGGACCTGTGGGAAGTGACATAACTTGAAAATACTTGCATTGTATGCCCTTGAGTATGTACTTCATATGCCCTGAAGACACCTTCCGCAAAATACCCATAAAAATAACCCTTTTTCCATTGGCATGGTTCCACTGTGTAACACTCGCGCCAATGGGGGAAATCCTCCAAAGAGGGTGTGCCAGCTGGCGCTCTATCTCAGAGTCGCACTCACGCTAGCCCAGTTGGGAAAATTTTTTAACAAAAAAACTTACGAAGGTTCTTCCTAACCCATTCATGAACTGATTCCATCTTGAGTTAGTCCAGTTGGGCTTCGAATCTCCATAGAAGGGAAGTAGTTCTCCACCTCTCATGGAAGCTTCTTAGTGATAAAGCCAATCCCATGAATCTTGTGGATGATCCTAACTCCTTCTCCTCTATCTATAAAAGCTTGTCCTTTTTCCT
>APFE030057472.1:0-13937 GCA_000404065.3 Pinus taeda
ATTTTTAGTATTTATATACAACTGTGCTACTAAAGTTCAAAAGGATTATAATTGGTTACAAACAAAAAATACAGGGAAGTGAAAAAGGACCATTGTTATATTTCATGTCTTTCTTTAAGTATTTTTTCTTCAAGAAGAATCTAGATTTAATTCTATATATTGAACCATTTCTAAATTTCCATTACACTAGATTTCTTCAATACAATTATTCTTCATTAGTCACATATTTTCATACCTGGATATTACATGATATGTTTCAATAGCATGGCTCAAGCTTATATGATCCTATGAAAGCTTATCTCTTATTAGGTCATGAATAATACGTGAATCTATTGCACTTATTTTACATTATTTATGAGTTAACAAATATTGGACATAGATATTTCATTTAGCTCATTTAACACATCCACACTTCATTTAAGTTAAGAGTTGAAATATCTTTGTGACTTGCAAACTTTCCTTCTTTGTTCAACTCTTTTTTACACATAAGGTCAAGAGTTTATGGTAGTTATTCATTTATGTTGGTTATTATGTATCTCTCATTAATAATGGTATGATGTCCATTATAGTGAAGATTTAAAATAAGTCCAATCACATAAAACGACTTTCAGTATCAATCTTAAAATATGTTTCATTAGGTTTTCATAAAATGCATACTTATATATATCATTTTTCTGTTTCTTTTAAATATTTGAGAATCTTAACATAGTTTCTCAACATATTTTCTCTTGATAATGTGAAGATGGAGAAGGCCTCAAGAACCTCTAACTCTTTTTAATAATTTTTTTTGACTTCATAGCCTTTTCAGATTCATATATTCAACTATTTCATTATTTCCTTTGCAACCATGGTGTACTTGCACAATTCATTTGTCATCTTTTGAATTCCATCGATATATATGGTCTACAAAAGTGAAAATCTAATATTTTCTAAATATGCATTGATCTAGGTTGCTTGAATCGTTTGTCTCTTCGTTACTTACATATTCTATTATTTGGATATCATGCCATAAATTATAATAGTGTGGTTTCAACTTCCATGATACTATAAAACCTTATCTTTGATCGAGCCATGATAGTTTGTTGAAGCTCAATATGGAATAGTTTGCAATTTCTTGCATATTTTCAAATTACCTCTCCCTACACCATAATATTGAGGTAAGGTATGATGTATTTGTAGAGGATTTTAAAGTTGTAGATAAAGCCATGGCGAGGTTTGAGACACGTGAGTGCATTGAACTTTGTGTTGCCATTATCAAGTTCCAACATAACATTTTTTAGGCGGCCTTGGTTGGTGTGTGAAAGTAATGGTATGCTTATTTAGAGACATGATACCAACCAAATTTAAAGAAATAGCATTAGTATCTATTTATCATGTTTTTAAAAAGAAATATGACAAAAAAATATAATTAAATAAATGGTATTATTATTTATTTAAGATGTTTATACAAAAAAGAAACATGAGGAAAAGAATAATTTAAAAATAGTATAAGTATGGCTCTCGATAGAGGTTATGTAAGGACTTGCAGTCGTTTGATGCGATACGACGAGCTACGACTAAGGCGTGCAAGCGAGCATGTATTAAATGCACGTGGGAGTCTTGGCTAAAGGCGAGTTTATACCGTGGGGATGAGTTGACATCACCCACGGGCCAACCTCATAGACTTAAGCATTCGGGCGAAGGATGGGTTGGCGGTCCCATGCGATGGGCGGGATGACCAAACAAAGGAAAACAAATTGGAAAGTATGAGGGCATCAACTGAATGAGTTGGACGAGTCGGCTAGATGGCACGACTCGCCTAACCGCCCATATACATGGAGGGCATAAGTTGGAGCGAAGGACATCATTCAAACATCGAACATCATCAAAGGAGAAGTGTGAAGGGCGGAGAAGTCTACACAAAAGTTGGCACGAAGTCTTGGTGACGGGTGTAGCATGGGTCATGGTTTGCATGAAGGTGCCCGCCCACCGTTTGGAGGTAAACGCGGGTGTGTATAGGCACTCACTCACCAGTTGATATCTTGGGTGGAGGGTGCATGTAGGCACCCGCCTGTTGGTCATAGGTGTGGGTGGAGGGTGCAAGAAGGCACCCGCCTACTGGGTAACATGAGTTTGGTTGAGGAGATTTTGCTAGCAGTCCATGTGAAGGGGCACCCGCCCGACTCGGGCAAGGAGACTTCTGTTGGAACGGTGAATGCAGTTGGTATCCATGTGAGGTTGCACGAAGGTGTTTCCGGGTGGAAATTTGGCTAAGTATGAAACTTGGGGTTTCCCAAGTATTCTTGTAAGATTGTAAAAGTTGTATAATATATTGAAATAGGGTAAACTCATTGTTCAGGGAGTTGCCCCTCCCTTTATACTGTTGTAATTGTGTTCTTTATGTATAATTGCTATGGATAATGAATGTGTATGGGTGTTCATTAGTATAAAGGAATAATAATAATACTTGGTGAAAAAAATAAACTAAGTATCGAATGTTAAGGCATAGTCCATGAACATAAGTATTGGTGAAAGAAAGTGTTCGGTGGTGTGGCACTTCGCTATAAGTTGTTGAAAGACTAACGCAGGTGTAGGGGCATGACAGTTGGTACCAAAGCAGGTTTACAGTGGGTGAAGCTTGTGTATGATGAAGAACTGATACACAACTTGATAGTTGGTATCAGAGTTAGTATGAAAACTTGGTGAGAATTTTTGCAGGAAGCTGGTGCTGGTGATACACACCTTGACTGTTGGTGTTTGAGAAGGGTTTCTTATGATGAAGTGACAGTGAAACAGGTACTCGCAGGTGAATGAAGCTGATCTCATCAATAGGTGGAATCAAGAGTTTGTTCAGTTTTGAAGGGAACTGGGTGAAGACTAAAAGGCAAAGATGGTGGATGAACCTATGACAGGTGAATCTGGCCACAATGCAAGTGAAGTCTTCTGATACAAGGTGTTCGAACAATGGGTAGATGGAGTTCTAAATGGGTTTCGATGAAGGCTCAGAATATGAAGATTCATGAAGGTTGTTCAGGACTAAGGAAGGAACTTGAAGAACTCAAGAGCCAATGTGGAAGTACGATAGATGGTGAACTCAATCAACTTGATGAGGAGATCCAACATAGTGGTCTTGGTCTTCAAGAGCTTTTGGATGAAAGAGTCTAGTTAAGGAAGAAAAGTGTCATGGTGGAAGCTGAAACCAAGCAAATTGAGAAGGAGATAAAGAAGAAACTTCTTGGTAAGAAGGTTGTTGTAATTGAGCAAGAAGGGATCAACTACATTGACAGGTTGGGAACTCACTATCGTGATGATCCAGAGGATGTTTGGAATCTTAGTTCTATTAAGATAGTCAATGGACACTTGGTTGGTGCACTTGAGCAGAATGTGATGAAGGACAAGCTTGAAGGGAATCAAGTTGAACCAATATCAAGTTGCTTAGAAGAGCCAAGCAAGGAAGTGAACTACCTTAGGAGAAATGTCAAGTTGGAGCATAAGCTAATTGACAATTCTGAGGCCGAATTCTTGAAGAAGGTTGTTGATGTGAGACGCAAGGTAAAGCTGAAAAGAGGAGGTGATGCCTTGAAGCTGAGTTTTGTGCAGGGGACCATGAAAGGTAAGAGATTTGCAACTTTGGTTGTTGTGGAGGCTACTCATAGCTTCTTAAGCAGGAAGGTAACAAAGTCTTTTGGAAAGAAAACTAATATGAAGAGAGAGTGGAGTGCTTTCAAAGCAGTCAACTCTACCATGAGAGTTGTTACTGATGTGACACTCAAGTGAGAGTGGGATCGTGGTTTGGAAAGTTGTACTTGAGGATCGTGGACATGGATGATCATTCTATGGTGCTGGGGTAAGATTTTATGAGGCTTGCACAAGCCACACTAATGGTAGACCAAGACATTCTCTTGATCGCAGCTGAGGATAGAATTGTGATGGTTCCGATGAATAGAAGGAGTTGCTTGGGGTATAGACCAAGGATGAATTCTATGACTTTGTATCCCAAGGATCCAAATGTGAAGCATGAGGATGTGGAGCAGAGAGGACTTGGGAGTATGACTCAAACAACAAGGGAGGGAAAGTTGATTAACTTCCTCACAAGAGCGAGGAAGAATGAGGTAAGTGAGAGATCAGCCTCACGAATCTTGAAGCACTTGACAGACACATCTTCTACTAATGATCTTCACAATGGAGTTTCGAAAGAAGAGAGTCCAAGTACTACTTAGCAGTGGTTGGAAAGGATTATGAAGGTAGAAATCCGGCTGGTATAGTGATTGTTGCAGGTAAGTTATGGGCATATATGACTTTCAATTGACGAAAGCCAAGCTTGAGGAGCTTGGGTTTACATGTGACGAGGTTGAGGCTATGCAAAAATACTTGAGGACACAACATCAATCTGATACATAGGTGGATGAGAGTTAGGGAGGAAACTTCCTGGCCCTCGTTTCTTTATAGAAAACCTTGGAGATGGATTGGTGCATGGACCTTGATCGGAAGGGGCTGCACCACCTTAGCAAGGGGCCTTGGGAGGAGGCTTATTTATGACAAATTGTAGACATGGATGTAGATGACCAAATGTCGGGATGGAGTCTACTTGGGTTGGAGATCATGGACAACTAGAGTCATGGACACTAGGTTGGAGACACAGAGCATGAAAGTTTATGCGGGGACATTATGTAGGAGCATGTGTAGAGGTGTCATTCATGGATATCCTATGGGGAATGCTGAAGCAAAGGATGTTGTGCCGATGCTATTATGACATGGAGATGTATGAGCCAGTGGAGAGGTTGTACACTCTTGTGCAATAAGGCCATGGGCTGAACATGTTGCAGATGGGATGGAGATTCCACAGACGTGAGCATGGGAAATTGGACAGAATCTTGAAGAGTCCGAGATGTAGTAGAAGTTAGAGGAAGATTGATGGTGGCATAAAGATGTGCATTCTTGTGGTTTGGTCGTATGGTTGGATTAGCTACCCAACTAGTTCGAGTCATGAGGGGTACCTGTCTACAGATGTGTGTTAGTATCAGGCAGAGTTTCTTGATAGGCACCCTATGGAGGGACGACACATGGTGGAATTGGTTGTTCTACATATGTTGCAGGGATGTTTGTAGTATGTGGACTAGTTGATATCATGGATAAGACTGTTTGGATATGAAAATCTTGGTAGCAGGATGGTTACCGAGATGGCATATTGTCGAGGACGACAATGAATTCAGGTGGAGGAGGATGTAAGGACCTGCGGTCATGCGATGCGAAATGACGAGCTACGGCTAAGGCGTGCGAGTGAGCATGTATGAAATGTCCATGAGTCTTGGCTAAAAGTGAGTTTATACCATGGGGACAAGTTGACATCACTAGCGGGCCGATGTCATAGACTTAAGCATTTGAGCGAAGGATGGCTTGGTGGTCCCGTGCGATGGGCGAGTCGACCGCGCCCACACACCATTCAGAGGTAAACGCGAGTGTATGTAGGCGACCACCTGCTAGTTGATATCTCTGGTGGAGGGTGCATGTAGGCGCCCACCCGTCAGTCGTGAGTGTGGGTGGAAGGTACATGAAGGTGCCCGCCCACTGGGTAACACGAGTTCGATTGAGGAGTTTTGGTTGGCAGTCCGTGTGAGGGCGTGCCTGCCTAACTCAGGCAAGGAGACTTGTGTTGAAATGGTGAATATGGTTGGTATCCATGTGAGGCTACACGAAGATGTTGCCGGGTGGAAATTTGGCTAAGTATGAAACTTGGGGTTTCCCAAGCATAGTTGTAAAATTGTAAAAGTTGTATAATATATTGAAATTGGGCAGACTCATTGTTCAGAGAGTTGTCCCTCCCTTTATATGTTGAAATTGTGTTATTTATGTATAATTGTTTGGTATAATGAATTTGTATGGGTGTTCATTAGTATAAAGGAATAATAATAATATTATGTAAACAAAAATAAACTAAGTATCGATTGTTAAGGCGTAGTCCATGAACATAAGTATTGGTGAAAAGAAAGTGTTCGGTGGTGCCGCACCTCGCTATAAGCGGTTGAAAGACTACTGCAGTGTAGGAACATGACAGGCTAGGTGGGGAAGTTTGGTCGTGACAAGTTTTGTCAACTAATCCTAGGCAAAGGACTATGTACAACTTAGCAAAACAATACTTAAAAAAATTTATTTATTTATTATTATGGAAAAAAAATTAAGAAAACGATCTTCATATTTAGGCATTAGCAAAAAAAAAAATCTTCAAACATATTATTTATTTATTATTATGAGCAAAAACAATAATTAAAAATTGATATTTTCGAGGTTTTTTTAAAATTTATTTGTAAGGTCTTTTCCGGCTCTGCGCAGAACGAAACCAAACCCAAGCAGGTGGGTGGATTCGCATTAGTGGAAATAACTGGCAGCGATCGGGAATAACTCGCATAACCGGAAGAAAACCGGCATATTCGACGGCGATTACCCTCAGATCTAGTGGCAAAATTCACTTAAACCACAGAGATACCTCGTCTATCAGCGTAATGACTGGAAGATCTTGTTGTGATAATCCATGTATCAACTGATAATTCACATATCTGCTGATAACTTGAGTATCCCATAATAATTCGGGTATTAGATTATAAGTCGCCTATCCCTTGATAATAATTCGAATAAACATAGTGATAACTCGCATAACTAAAATAATCTGCATATTAAGCAGCGATTACTCAGATTTTCCGATGAGATCCCTCGCATAAACGGTAACAAAAAGTGGCATGTCAGTGTAATGATCCGCGCATCCTGCGTTGATAACCCGCGGATCCCTCAATAATACGCATATCTGGTGGTGACCCATATCAGCATAATGCCGAGCATATTCTGCGGTTATAATTCGCGTATGGTGTAATAACACGGGTATACATTGGTTAAAATTAGCATATAGACGGTAACTCGGGTACGCACTGCTGATAAGTCATAATATCTTGTGGGAACCTGCATATCAGGTGAAAATTCTGGTCGGTAGTGATATTAAAGATAACTTAATAATTTATTTAAATTAATTTTAATTTCAATTAATCAAATATTAAAATATATATATTTTTTCAGAAGAAAAAAAGCGAGATATATTATATTGAGATCATATAATCACAGATATAAAAACACATCCGGAATACATGTAACCATGTAAGTGGAGTGAATCCTGAGATCTGATAAGTGGACAAATCATGTTTGTGAGCTATGTGTGAATAATATCCATGTAGAAAAATATATTGGAGGATCATATATAATTATGCAAAATATGGAAAATTGAGAATATCAATAAGAGCCATATATCATGTGCCATTCTGTCATAATATTGTCCATGATGGATGATGTCGGCATGGCTGAGTCAGTGAATATATGGGCATTCCGCCATTTCCATACTGTCCATAGAAAAATGAGAATGAGAAAACGTCTGTTCCCATTCTGTCTGCTCCACCATAAGAGTGCTGCACTAGGAGAGTCAAAATCAGTCAATATAAAATCAAATGTGTTTGACAGAACGTACCAGATCCGCTGTATCACTGGACATTTGAAAAACATGTGTAGATTGGTTTCTTCATCGGCTCTGCATATTGTGCACCTGCTAGGTCCATGCCAATAGCGTTTTCTGAGGTTGTCCCAAGATAGATTCTTGTTGTAGAAGACGAGCCAAGCAAAAAATATAATCTTTGGAGGGCATTTAGCCTTCCATAAATTATAAGGGAAAGATGGTAGAGAGTATGGAAATCTGCTGCAAATCATATGTTTATATATATCTCTGACTGAAACAGGTCTCCGAAAATCGCTGATAGTCCATAGAAGTAGATCTTTGTTCCCATGTCGCTGTATTCCGCTCCCAGTTAAACGATCAGTGATCGTTTTCCATATTCCATCCCAATAATCCTGTAAATTGAGATCACGACCATCCTTCCAAACAGGTGTGGACCCGTGCCAATCCTTAATGAGCTTGTCCCATGTATATAAACCTTTATGCTGAAACAGTGAGATGAGGCCCCTAGGAAGTGTTAGATCAGATTGATTGCTTGTTAATGGGTCTATGCCGAGAAGGATATCGCTGCCAGTGTGTATCCTCCATCTCAGGCGGGAAATAAAGAGAGATTCAATCTTCCTCATACTGAGCCATATAGGGGAGCCAATCCGAGGACCGATTGTCCCCTTCCTTAACCAGTATTCAATGGGTCTTCCCTTCATGTATCTGAGTCGAATAATATTGCTCCATGGTGAGCATCCATATATTCCCCTCCATAATGATCGGCATATGAGCGCGCAGCCAAATAGACGAAGATCCAATATACCCCATCCTCCCTGTTGTTTTGGAATTGTGATGTGTTTCATTTGTGCGAGGTGGATCTTTTGATGTGAAGATGTGTCTCCCCATATGAAGGATGCAGTGATCTGATTGATGCGTCAGATGATGCTGTTGGGTAAGTAATATAGATGGGCCCAATATACAGATAAGTGTGTTAGTACCGCTTTGGTGAGAGTCACTCTACCCGCCAATGATAGAGCACGGAATTCCCAAGAGGATATTTTTTTATAATATCGCATAATAAGCCAGTCCCAATCGGAGTTTGAATACTTGTGTGATTTGAGGTGGTAACCAAGGTAAGTAATGCCGCGCTGGATGGTTTGCGTCTGAACTCCAAACATATCAGCTATGTCGAGTATCAACTCCGTGAGTTCACCGTGGAAATACAAAATGGATTTATGCTTGTTGATATTAAGCCCAGTGGCTTTCTGAAAATTGTTGAGGATGTCAAATAAACAGGTCCATGAGGCGCGATGGAGCATGGCGCATATGAGAACGTCGTCCACAAATAGGTTGTGGGACAATGGAATATGCCGGCTGATATTAATGGGAATACATCTTTGTTCGTCCACCGCCTTGTTGATGTGTAAGCTGAGCGAGTTCATGGCAAGGATAAAAATGATTGGGGCCAGAGGGCATCCCTGACGAAGGCCCCTGCCTGCATGAAAGAAAGGGGAAGGGATCCCGTTGATATTAATAGCATATTTGACCCCCTCTATGCAGGCCATAATCCATGAAATCATTTCCACACGAAGACCAATTTTTGCCAAGAGGCAGCGGATGAATCCCCAATCCAGACAGTGGTATGCCTTTTGCAAGTCAATTTTTAGAACAGCCCCTGCAATATTCTTGGAGAACATCGAATAAATACATTCTTGTGTGGATGCAACAGCATCGAGGATATTCCTTCCCTTCAGAAATGCGTGTTGATCTCTTGATAAATGAATGGCCAGGGTGCCCTTGATGCGCTCCGCAATAATCTTTGATATGATTTTG
Source organism: Pinus taeda (assembly GCA_000404065.3). Lineage (NCBI taxonomy): Eukaryota > Viridiplantae > Streptophyta > Pinopsida > Pinales > Pinaceae > Pinus > Pinus taeda. The sequence goes on from APFE030057472.1 coordinate 9,287, forward strand.
AATGATATATTGCATAGATAAATCGGTCTATAGTCAGAGAATGATTCAGCATCTTGCTTCTTTGGGATGAGGGCAATAAGGGTGGATGATGTATGGGGATGGATGCGCCCATTGATACGTGAGTCCTCAATCATCCTGATAAGATCGTGTTTGATAAGATCAAAGAAATGCAAAAAAAAATTCGATGGTCCAACCATCAGGACCAGGACATTTGTCCTCACTGAAGGCTTTGAGAATGCCAAGGAGCTCCCCCTCAGTGATCGGCTGGAAAATGGCATCATTTGTGGACGCGTCGAACATGAGTGGATAATATTCAATTCCCCATAAAATGTCGTGAATGGCACATCCCGGTCCCCGGCTATATTGATTCCTAAAATGTAATAGAGCAGCATATGTGATATCCCGGTGGGAGGTGTAGTGACCACCCGAACCATCTTGAATTTTCCATATGGTATTGATCTCTCGCCTTCGGTTTGCATACTTATGGAAAAATTTTGTGTTCCGATCCCCCAGACTGAGCCATAGAGCCCTGCTCTTAAGACGCCATGTGGATTCCTCTGATTCTAATAAGCGGATCTTTTGTCGGGAAAGGTCAGCAATCAAACATTTTTGATGAAAAGATAGAGAGTTAGGGTCGCGAGAGGATATAAAGAGATCCAATTCAGATTGAATCTTATTGAGGGCAGCACGATCAAGCATTTTTTTCTCCTTTTGCCATATCATAACCTTAGATCGGACGTAATCCATTCGATCGCGGAATGTGGATCCATGTGTATAGGAGGCGAAGTCGAGCCAAGCAGCAGATACAATGAGATTAAAGCCAGGATCATTTAAGAATGTATGGTCAAACTTGAAAGGATAGTGACGGCGAATGATGTGCTGACGCCATTGGATATAAATCGGCCTGTGGTCTGAGATGGTGTCACTACCAATGGTAAAAACAGGCATGCCCATAGTGTCAATGATATCTGTCTGCAAGATGACACGATCTAGACGCTTTGCAATATAAGCATCATTGGTCCGTCCATTCTGCCATGTATGGGTCAAAATAGAGGGAGCAACATCAATGAAATTCCAGCGCATCAGTTGGGAACGAAGATAGTCTGCGATAGGATCCATTTTCCTGCCACCACCCCATACTTCATCAGGACAGAGAGTGAAGTTCATATCTCCAACAAGCATTAAATGGTGAATCCCGCACAGATCCGAGGAGAAGAATTTGTCCCAGAATGGGTGTCTGTTCAAATATGGGGCATATATATTAAGAATATGGATGGGGAATCGGTGCCCGCGGAAAGTGGCGGATAACAGTATGCCTGCAAAACATTTATAAGCAGAGGCGCGAATCCATATAGGATTCCACATGGCAACAAGACCTCCAGAATGACCATATGCGTCAAGAGCCACGATGAACCAGGAGGGGAACATCTTTCTGAAGTAAGAAATAGAGGTATCCCTGTCATGCATGGATTCCTGAATAAAAACCAACTTAGTACGAGCAGAGAGGAGAGTATGTCTGAGCGCAAGGAATTTGGGGCCAGCGCCAAGCCCACGGATGTTCATGGATACAATGTCCATCATGAAGTGGATGGGCCAGCCGTATCTGCTCTAAGAGGCTGGGATCGAGGAGAAGACATGTCGAAAATCGGGATATCGACCAGATTAGATGAGCGAGGCCCATGAGCTGGAGTGATGGATCTACCTCGAAAGTGACGGGAACCACCCCTGGTGGTCTTTCGGACAGTGATATTCCTTCCCGAAGCCGGACTGATCGTGGGAGTTGAGCGATGGATAGGTTTGTAAATGGTGAGTGGCTCGAGTTCCATAAAGCGGTGGTGCAAGAGGGAATCGACATCACTGTCAAATTGATTTACAGGTGAGGAGGCGGGAGAATTGACAGGAGTAACAGACATCATGGGGTCCTTACCGCGATTGGCCGGGGGAGGTGAGGTCCGATGAGAGAAGGATGAGGAGATGAAAATAGGGAGGGAGCCCTTATGAATGTCACCGATCGGGATAGGGGAGGGAGAGCGTATGGGAGCGTCGTCGAGAGGTTCAAGAATGGAGGAATGAAGGATGTGAGGGGAGCGGAGAATAGAGGATGCGGGCCTGGCCATACTCGGATCAGTGGGGGAGGATATGTGAACAGAAGGGATCCGGGGGGGCGATGATGGAAAAGGGATCGAATGGGATGGCGGGGCAAAAGAGTGAGGGGGAGGGGCCTGAGAGTGACGCCGAGAGGATTTATTATGAAGAGGGAAACGACGACGATGGGCGTCTCGTCTGGGGCAATTCTCAATGAGGTGACCGGTCTTGTGGCATGCAGCGCAACGGAAAGGGATGCCCCAAAAGTCCAGGCGCTGTGTGATCCGTAATCCCTGCCACGAAATATCTATGTGTTCCGAATATCCCCCCCTGTAGGCGCGATCAATGAGGATCCATGCAATCCTCTTGTCCTTTTCACCAAGGACCCAAGGGTCAACATAAACAAAGCGGCCGATAGAGTTCCCAATAATCTCCAGGATTTCCTTCGACCACATTTCCAGCGGGAGATTCGGGAGCTTTACCCAAATCAAATTGTGAGATGGGGTGTTCTTGAGTGGATCATAACCAATGAACCATCTGTGGAGAGCGAGGAAGCTCCGCTTGAAAACCCATGGGGCGCGAAGGATAGAATCAGAATCTGCAGCATCAAGAAAATGGAAACAATACCAATCCTTCATGAGATGGGAAATAATGGGCGTGTAGCCAATGATAGGCTTCCAATGATCAGAGATCCATTTCCTCATTTCCAGGTCGCACATGACCGGGAAGTGCCATTGGCCAATGAGGGCACATTTCTGTAGACTGTCGATCCGCTCAGTGAGATGAGCATTGTCAAGAGTTATAGCAGGAGGAGGGGCCGATGATTTAACCGGGACACGACCTCCTTTGTATGGCTTGTAAGAATGAGTAGGATGAACCCGGTAGGAATCATTGACGTGGCCAGAATAAACCCCGTGGAGGGACGAATGAATGGCGGATCGATCCAAGGTGGAACGGTCCGGATCGCGGGTCTCTTCCGCAAGAATAGCAGCCTGAATCATTGCCTCCGTGGCAGATGAGTCGGACGCAGAGTCCATAGGAAGTCAAAAGGAGAGACAGATCATAAAGTGGCCGAACAGATCAACGGAAAATAGATAAGACAGATGAGATGATATGAAGTCAGGGGATATAAATGTCAGCGGGCGTCATGATGGATAGGAAGGCACGGAAAGTATGGACGAAGATATGAAACAGGAAAGTGGATCTTCGAAATCAGTATGGATGTCAGATAGAAGCATATAAGGACAGGTATCTGAGCAAAAAAGGACAAAATAATAATGGTCGAATAGAGGAAGGATGACTCTAAGCGCCGTCACTGACTAAGAGGGAAAAAAAGACAGAAAAGGACCATGCCAGATCCCAAATGAGCCTGGAGAACATTCTGCCGGGACATTCCCAAGAAATAAATCATAAATGATGGCTGATGGCATCAAATGGAGGGTGCGAAAAAAGGGCCGGAAAAAAAGTCCGGCGTAAAAACCAGCGAGAGGCAACTATGACGAGGAGGTGCCATGGCACCTAAAACAGCAACAGTATACAGAGAAAATGCACCACCAGGAGCCGAGTCGGAAACGTAAATCAGAGCATGGTTGATATACATAAAAAAAACTTCTTCAGAACTTTATAACAGCCCGAAAACATATTTCTATGTTAACTGAAGAATAAACCAGATGCTATATAGCATTACCATGCATAATAAAATGACAGCGAGACCAGATAGTATGTGGAAAACATATAACAAGATTTGAATCCAAAAAGATATCTTCTGTGTAAAGGTGCATCCGCAGAAAACCATGATATGCTGGAAAAGACTAAAACTAATAATGGATGACAGTCTTCATATATAAAATCCTATGAAACCAGAAACATGTAACGCATATCAATGTAGAACAATGAGAAAATGTGTGTGTCGTACCTGTAAGAGCGTCACAACGAGGGAAAGGCACATGCCGTCTGCAGAAAAACCAGTGATAGAGCGGAACAGGCCATGAAAGGAAATGAACGAAGGTGAGCAGAGTTTAACAATCTCGTGCCATAAGGCACAGGAGCGGAAGGAGGAAACAGATATCCTTGAAATCTACGGGATATATAGGTAAGGCAAAGTTCTGTAGAGCAGCCACGTCCGGAGCTATTGCTAGAGGTGGAGGTTCGTTCATGCAGCAGGTGTCGGACGAGAGCCGCGAGTAGTATACAGGTCGTGTGCTGTGGTTGGAGCGTATGTCGGCAGACAGCAGGTGTCCAAACCGTAGGAGAAGAGCCTCTGGTGGAAGGTCACTTTAGGAAGCTGAACGCTGGTGATAGGGTATGTTCTCGGTAAGCAAACAGGTGTCTATCAGAGCGTTAAGCCGTGGGTGGAGAACTTACCAGGGAGCGAAAGATGATTGGCGCAGATGCCGGCCAGGCCTTCTGGTTGGACGCAGAGACGGTGTTCCTCGGTGGCGCTCCTCCAGGCCGATCTCCCGCTCAAATATTAAAATATATATATATATATACAAATTACCATAAACATATTATTATTTTTTAATTAGAATTCTAATCATTATTATTATTTTAATATTAATATATA
>APFE030057474.1:0-34322 GCA_000404065.3 Pinus taeda
ATAATTAAGGAAACTGAAAATGCTGAAAGAGACAATTGTGGGGGTCCAAATGGAATAGGTGGGTGGCCACCAATATCCACCTGGATCATGTGGAATGCCCATAGGTGTCACCCCCAGATATATCTTAGGAATTCTTACTGCTCTATTGGCCAGATTACTACCTGTGGGTGCATACCGTGTTCAGAGATAATGAATAGCTCCATCTGTGTTTCCGAAGTGTAGGCCACCTAGTGGATTCCCCTCGCTGATTTATAAGCCATGCAAATTTCGAATGCACTGATTGTCGTTTGTTTCAGTTTGTGTAAGATTTTTGTGTAAAACCTGTGGTAGCTCATTCCACATGTGGTTCATACTGTTTCTCTTAATTTCCCGCCATCCACTCCCTTTTTCCATGATGCAGACATATTGTCATGAATAGTGATATCAACGGTCATCATTCCTTTTATCAGCACATCCATGTGAGCCTTCTCATGTGACCACGATCTTTGCGTGTGGTCAAATGTACACGCACTATAGTACTTATGCATCTATCCCCCAGGCTAATTTATCATCCCCCACTCTCTTGCAACTGGGTGGAGTGGTGAGACTATATTCTGAATGGCTAGTCAGGCAGTCGGCCCACCTGTGTAGATCTTGAGGCGACTGCCATTCACTCTTCCCGGGAATGGGTCTCCATTGAGTTTACCTAGCTAAACCACGCCCCGATCGGTGACTTCTTTGATGGCATAGGGTCCCAATGAGTGTATATCGAGTTTTCCTGGGAATTTTTCAAACTTACTGTCATAAAGTGATACTAGATTGTTCTCTGTGAAGGTGTGCACCTTGATATGGCTATCGTGCCATGCTTTATTGCACTGCTTCTATACTTGCTGATGGAATCTAGCCAAAAATCATTCCTCCTCCAATTCTTCTAGTTGTACGAGCCTCTCTTCCAAGGCCCTGCGGTCTACCATGCCTCTGATTACTGTGATCTGCAGACTAAGCACAATATATTCCGTAGGCATAATAGCCTCCTTGCTATAGACTAAGCAAAATGGTGTCTTGTCTGTCAGCTTCTTGCACATCGTTTGGTATACCCATAGCACAGAAGGGATATGCAAGTCCTAGTCAGTGCATCATGCATTATAGACCTTAGTCAACGCAGTCTCCAAAATTTTGTTGAAGGCCTCTACGGTCCCATTTGCTTGCAGATGGTAGGGCGTACTTTGTTGGTGATATATCTGAAATTTTTCTGTGAGTGCACTGATCGTTTCATTCAGAAAATGCGTTCCCCTATCACTCATGAGAATTTTGGGGTAGCCAAACCTAGTCAAGACGTTCTCCAACAAAACTTTTGTTGTTGTTGGAGTCGTGCAATCCTTAACTGGCTGTGCCTTGGCCCATCGGGGAAAATATTCGGTCATAGTGATGATATAATGCGCCCATATTTCTGCAAGGTTCAATAGGCCCGACGAAGTTGATCACCCATTTCTCAAATAACTATAGCATTATTTGTGGCTGAAGTGGCATTTCATCCCTTCGCAACGGTTTGCCTGTCCGTTGACATACATCGTAGGCCCGATAGTATGATTTCGAATCTTGATGTAGAGTAGGCCACCATAATCTTGCGCAAAGAATCTTCTGGGCTATGGCTTGGCCCGCATAATGTTCACCAGCAACCCCTCCATGTGCTTCGGCAGGATCTATTCACGCTCGAATTCCAGTACATATCGACGCAATATTTCGTCGTTTCCCATCTTGTAGAGGTGGCCTGCAATTACGGTAAAATATGTTGCGCGTATCACTAATTCCTTCTTTTGTTGGATATAATACCCCTGCAATGCAGTGCCCATAGTTAAAAAGTGGATAATATCTTCAAAGTGTCCATCTGCAACATGCACGACATATTACTGGACGTCTAGGAGTCCCTCCTCTAAATTTGTTATTTCTTCGCCTGTCTCAACTCGGGATAGGTGATCCAAACCTACATTTAGATGTCCTGGCTTTACAACAAACTCAAAGTCATATTCTTGAAATAGTAGCAACCATGGATAGATGCACCCCCCAACATAGGCTTATTCACTAGGTATTTGAGCACAGAGTGATCAGTATACATCTTAAAATGTTAGCTGAGTAGATAGTGGTGGAAATTTTGGAGCACATATACCATCACCAATCCTTCTCGCTCAGTAGTAGAGTAATTATTTTCGGCTTTGGACAACCTACGACTTGCAAATGCAATTAGGTGATCAATTCCTTCCGCACCTTCTTGAGTGAGAACCACACCCAATGTGATACACAATGCGTCGACATGTACATGAAATTCAATGTCCCACTTTGGAAAGACCAAGATAGGGGTAGATGCCATATTTTCCTCAAGAGTCTCTAGGTTTTTGTTGCATTCCTCATTCTAGCAATACGTTGCATCCTTCTTCAGTAACTATTCTATTGGAGACGTGATCTAGGTGTAGTTTTTTATAAACTTCTGGTAGTAGCCCGTGTGTCCCAATGTAGCACGTAGCTGCTTTACACTTCGCGGTGCTCGCAAATTTAGTATGACCATGATTTTTTCTAGATCCACCATTAACCCTTGCTTACAAACCACATGACCTAGCAAGTTCCTAAAATGGATGAGGAAAGTACACTTCTTTAGGTTGAGCGCAATCTAGTGCCGGTGGTAGGTATCCAACATCAATCGTAAACTTGTGACATGTTTCTTAACCAAGCCAAATATAGTCCATTCACCTAGGTGGACTTCTCAGAACTTGTGGATAAATTATTGAATGCAGCTACCACAATATGGGAAAATATCGCCGGCACATTCTTCAGCCCAAAAGGAATTACCATATATTGAAAACAACCCCATTCGGTAGCAAATGTTGTCTTGCTTCGATCCTCTGGTGCGATCTTGATCTGATGGTACCTGGAGGATCCGTGTTTGAAGGAGAAGGATTCCTGCCCACCCACATTTTCTGGTACCTCATTTGTAAAGGGTGTTGGAAATGGATCATTGACACAAGCATCATTGAGCTTCCGTAGATCTGCGTAGATGCATATCTCACCCTTTTGTTTCTTCTCCTGCACAAACATAGGACTTACCCAATCAGACTCCTCGATTGGTTCAATAATTCTTGTTGCCAACATTTTATCCAATTCTTCACAGACCTTTACTTTGTATTTTGGATTCGGTCGATAGGGTCGTTGTTTCACTCGTTTTGCATCTAGCTTCAAAGTTATTTTCATCATCCCTAAGTTTACCAGAATCCCTTTCAGCTCCGTAATTTTTGTAGAGATTAAATCTTAGTATTCGTGGAGCAACTCGACAACCTTTTCCACTGTGGCGTCAACCTAATAATCCCCAAGCGTAGCATGCTTCGGCTCTTCCTTTGTTCTGATATTTGCCTACTTTGTTTTCAATGGCACCATGATGTTTGGATCTTCTGTCTTAGGGAAGCGCACCTCATGAAGACCTTCATATTCGGGTATATTGATGTTATGTGGGTCATCCTCATCATCTTCTACTTGTACATTATAACATGCTAACGCCTGGCTCAATTGTCGCGACCAATCTGACGTCATGACTTCTTCTGGTTCTGGTGGTGCTTTGAAGATGGTGGCTTTTACTAACTGTAACGTGTCATCCACAATATCCATCCATTGATCTTCAAAGAGAAATGTCAATAAAAACCCTTCGCGCAGGATATCCCACTCGCCGGTGCCATGTCAGAGCTCTATTTCCGTATACCAGTTCCTGGGAATGACATCCGGGGTATGATAAAATAAGTGCACCCATTCAAGTTGAGGCTTCGTACCAAAAGCTTTGGTCCATTTACTCAAGTGTATGAGCGGATTATCTCATCCATCATATTTCTCTATTATTCATAGTGCTGGCTTTCCAAATCTTATCTGCATCATACACCTATAGCTTCGCCAATCTTCGAAGGTTCCTTCATGGGTACCACATCATCACATCAGTGACGCGCGCAATGCCCATTTTAGCACATCAAACCGTTGGTACTCTAGTACCGTGCTTCCAAATTTAAACATGAATTCATCCACTTATGTCATTCCATCATACATTGGCAGTTCACGGGTCTGAGCTTTAACGCAATAAAAGGATGTTGTAATCATATTACAATGTAGCGTGGTTACCCCATTCAACCTATTTATCCCTTGCTCATCTTCTTCATTTGAATAATTGGTGCATGAGGTAGTGTAGCCCCACGAGGGTCTCCTCTCCTCCTTTGGCCTATGTGCAGCAATATTGAAGATACAATCTAATGCATCATCCCTTTCGTCGCTGCACACAGGTTCTGTGTTGCGTGCTCCTTCTATTGGATCTAGAGGAACAACTACACAGAATGACTTCTTCTCAAATATCATCTTCCTCTGATTGAGGTTAATAACCACATTCATGTCAGTAGCCCAGTCGACGCCTAGCAATGCAGGGTATGGGCTATTTTCGTCCACTATTTCAATAACTTCGAAGTTCGTCCGGGTACTTACGCCATCAATATCTACTGTAATTACTTACAGACTTCCCATAGGCAAGATCTTCTACGGATTGGCCATCCACAATTGGATAGGAGACCATTGTAGTGCAAGCTTACCCATGCAATCCAAAGTTTGTTTAGGTAATACATTTGCATTCGAGCCTAGGTCAAGAATGGCTTGATCCATATCATAGTCGCTAATCTGCGGCATTAACCACATCTCCCGACCCGTCCGCGATGCATGTATTCCTAGTTTGCAGACTGCATGAGGTTCACCCCACCTCATGCACCTATTAATCACTTGTTGTAACCCTCTAACTACCCTATTCTCGTGAATTAGTTTTATGCATGTCTCTAAAAAGGTAGTCAACATCGAGGGATCCCTATCCGGCTCAGGCCAATCCCTACTACCTCAGGTAGAGACGCTTATGGATCTTTTCCTACCTTCCATATTGGTTTTCCTATTAACCTCTCCTATGGTTGCACTACTTTGCACTACCATGTTTACCATGGGTTTGTTGTTGTGTGGTTTGGATCTCATCATCTATACGTTTTGCATGGTTGTAGGAGGTGCTGCCTTTTTTTTGCAAATTTGCACTATTAGCATGGGGAAATCTAGTAGCTCATGATCAAATTGCTCACAATACAGACATGATACTCGGGTTGGATTAGTACAATCCCATGCATAATGTCCTAGTCCTCCATAGTTGTAACAGATTAGCTGTCTGCGACCCCTTCCTAGTCCCATTCTGCCTCGTCCTCGACCGCATCCCAAGAACCCACCATGTGCAAATGTCGTGGCTAGATCTTGACCTCACGCCTCAGTCTACATTCTATAGGCAGGTGCCTAGTCCATCAAGATTCAATAGCTATGACAATCTCCTTCTTCATGACCCACCGATCTACAAAATTTGGAAAAGAGCTGCTGGGGGGTATGGTTGTATTTGGGCAATAGATGGTAGTTGTCAATGTTGTGCTTCCCTCCTAGCTAACAAATTGACCACCTAAGCAGGGCAATCATGCTCGGCCCTTCCTGTACCTCTGGTGGCAATGGTGTGGGTCCCCTTGTTACCACAAAATTCACCGAGACCAGATAGTGTTATTTATTGTGTCCCTGGCTCCTACACTTCATACAACATACTTCCTCCCGTACTTCTAGGCACAATGTTTGTTCTTGTATTAACGTCTATATTTCCAAACACAAATTTTGAACCTGTGCTTGGATTTGCTGAACTGCCAACCCTGGATCATGTACTGGGGTTTCGTACAACCACATTGCTGCCTCCAGTGCTTCTGCTTGGGTTGAGATCTTTTGTTGTGACAAGGTCGGCTTCAGATATGGCGTTAGTGATGCAATGAACCAAGTGCGGTGTTGTGCATTCATCAGGGTCATGTTGGCTTCACGAATGGTTCTTTTCAACCTTTGATCCAAATCCCACAGAGTCTCACTAGGCATCATCGTGATCTCTTTGGATCCAATGATCGACTATGCTTCTGACTTAGGCCGGCTAAACTCCTTTGTTAATTCAGTATGGATGTCTGTTATCCCTGTCATTGGGTTGATGCTCGAATACTTCATGTACCATGTTAGCGCTTGATCCTGTAGTGCACTAACTAAGATGGTTTTCTTGATATTATCATCCGTGACCTGCTGTGTGTTCCATACTCACATTAGCACAAACAAAAATTGTTTTAAGTCTTCTCCTCTTGCTCCTTTGAACACTGGTAACTAAATTGTGTTTGCCATAGTTACCCTTTTTCTACTCCTGTCCTTGATTCTCTTGATTTTTCAATGTCCTTTTCTATTGAGTCCCCACGCTTCACACTAGAGATCCCTTATGCAGATCTCGGTCCCGGTAATGGAAGCACTTGTTGGCTTATATGGGCCTGACCCAGGTTTGGAAGAGTTATTTAGCCAAACAAATCCCGCAACTACCGGCCCTTTCGGCAACAATCCATGGAGCGCAGACTAAGGTCTCACCCGAGGTAGCAGGGGAGGGTGCTAGAACTAGGTTTCTGTACCTTAGGGATGTCTTGGTGTGTTCTGGAGGTTTCACACATTGGTTTATAGCTCCGTGCTGCTTGGTACTTGCATAGATCCATCTTGAGTATATCTTTCTTATTAGTGCGTTATTCTATTAGATGATGTGGTTATCAATTACCAAGGTCTTTAATCAAACATTTAGCCAACACAATTAATTTGCACATTAAAACAAACCCAGATTTATACTCATTCAAACCATAAGGAGATAAGATTAAACAGATATTATGACAGTTTAGAAGAAACACAAAATTCTAGAAGAAACTTATCTTTATTTCCACTTTGTCCTTAATACATCCAAATTCACCCTGCGCACTCAGCTACAGGGGTCCACACACACATCTGTGGACTTTCCAAGCCTCTGCGCACACAACTATAGAGCCTCTACCTACTACCCAAATCCCTCAACTCAGACTTACAGACACTTTCCAAATATCTTTTTCAAGAACCCATTACATTTCATATTCGTCCACCTCTACTTTCTCTACCCATAGAGCCTCGCTCTATTTATGCCCTTCTTTGGCCCACGATCCCTATGCGGGCCAACTCTATTTACATTATTTTGGGGTGGACTACCCTTTGACTCAATTTATTATGATTCATGCTCCACACTTCTAGCGTAATATTTATCCTAACTTTAACCAAAATATCCGACTTCGCGCCCTTTAATCGTTGTGTGGGGCTTTTTCTACCCAAAAAGAAAGGAAAAAAGGGCAAGTAAGGAGTAAGTATATAGAAGGAGAAAGGCTCCATAGATGAGTGTGCAGAGGCCTAAAGTAGAGTCCACAACTGAGTGCGCAGACCCCTACAGCTGAGTACACAGGGAAGTTTTTAGTTTGTAATACCATATTGAAGATCAATAAAGAAGACTCTTGAAGAATCCCTATGTTTATCTTTTTACTTACGTTATTTATGTTTGCGATATATGTTGTGATTGAATAATGTCTTTATGAAATATTGATCTATTGATGTGTGACTCTATAGGATAAGTCTTTATAAATGTACACAATGTGTGTTAAGTACTTTCGCGAAGATGATAATACATTATGTTATGCTTATTAAATACTTAAGTAGATCAGCGTAAGCTTAGATCTAGGGTTATTTTATGATACACATAAGTGGATGCTTCAACTATTAAGGGTCCGTAGAGGCCTGTTGTAGACCTTCGTGAAGGTTGCTAGGTGCATATAAGGTGTCCTTTAGAACTCCTAAATTCCTCACATTAATTATCGACTTGGGCAAGTATTTTTGTTTCAAGAGTGTACAACATATGTGCAAGTGATGAAAATTGTTATATCTATAGAGAATAATGATTTAAGATATCTTATTAATTTCAATACAATAGTAAACGGAACAAGCCATAACTATCAAACTTGTAACTTCAAGGAAATTAACCTATTCAAGCACCAAAACTCAATGTTAATCAAAACCAAAACTCAATCTTAATAAAAAAATTCCTAATTGCAATTACATCAACCGAGTGCACCGTAGCGATAAAAAAACTCTTTTCAGCTGAATCTAAACTTCTACATAAAATTTATACACTTGATCTAATGAATAACACTTTGGATTTCAATTAACAAGAAATTATTCTTACCTAATAATTAAATCAATCTATGACAAATAAAAGAAGTCAATTAACAAAAATAATAATTAATGCAATGAATACACCAACTCAACACTAGTGAAAGTAAATCAATCGTAAAGCTATAAAACAGAGTAATTAAACTTGTAGTAAAAGAAAGGCAAAAATATAAAACATGGAACTTCAGTGAAATCCTCCAATAACTAGGCCCAAGCCACTAGTGATTACTACTTAATTACTTGAGAATATTGAGAATAAACAACAACACGAATTATATATTATTCAACAAATCCAAATGTCATTGCAGCATGATGTATCCTTCAGAATAACACTCTGTATATTAAAATTTCAATTGAAGTAAAAAGGCAAAAAGTTTCATTCCTTTATTTTATTCATTTTTCCCTTCTTATAGTCAAAGAGGAGAAGGGATAAATGGATTCTTCAAGATCAGGAGATCCTGAGGAATTCGCAACCAAATACTATTATCAAATAGTCTTCCATATTGTGTTGATCCTCCTAATTCTCTTCCCAATTAACTGAACAAGACACACTCTTTTCTCCTTGTTTAGCCTTTGATGTTCAATAGTTTGAATGGCAGTTGTCGCATTCTCTAATCTCTACATAAAAAGCAACGAAAGTTAGTTTTGATAGCCAAATCACATCAAAAGCAGTTTCATTCACTTTCTATCGAGATTCTATGAAAACCTTATTACATCATGGCACAAATGCATAAAAAGGAGGAAAGTGATAGTATAATCAAGAGTAAATTTATACCTGTTGCACAACCCAATTTACTCCCTTGCTTACCTTGTTTCATGTCCTCATGAAAATAAGTAGTTATTATGTAATTCAATTAAAGAGTAAGCAGGAAAGACCTTTTCTTTATAAAACCTAAAATTGTGCTTTTGTATTAAATTTGCAAAGGCTATCCCTTCATGACCTTCAGGCAACTCATAATTAGAATGGTATCCTTTAGGAGGGTACCAAATAATAGGGCTCCTAAATCAACATCCTAGCCAATATGGTCCTTCCTTCAAGATAATATTACTGTATGTGACAAAACAACATACGGTAGCTTTAAAATTCTTCTAGCCAAATGGTTCTTTGTTCCTCACACTATTGGTAGAGACCATCAATCTCTATTTCAATGAAGTAAGGACCTTTCCTATATGGATAAGGAAAATGTCCTTCCTTCTTGCACGATTTATTTATGTATAGGCCCCAGAATATTAATTACTCCCTCTTGTTTCATGATCCTCTTGTGTCTAACAAAAATATGCAAGGGTTGAGTAGCCTGACCCCTTACCCACAAATCCAGTCCATGTTCTTTCCTTTGAAAGGTGTTATAAGCCCTGTACCACTTGAGTTCGTTTGCTGTGAAGGAAATTAAGGCCTGGAGCTGAATCTCCCCAACAAAAGGGCTAGGATTATTATCCACCTCCCCTTCTAGTAAAAAATTATGAAAATAAAGTTCACAGAGAAGATGTTGGAGTTTTATCCCATTCTCCTTACAACATTTTATAAATTCTTTAGTTGTCTCCAATTCAACTAACTTGCTGGCCTTAATAGCTTTAATCTTCAATAGTAAATATATTTCGAACAAAAACATAGCATAATTTATAGCAGGAGACCTACAAGATAAGACATCAAAATATAAAGAGAAAGTAACATCAATCTGATCCACGACGTTATCTAGCTTGGCTTTTACTTTCCTCAGATTTTCTTCCTCCTTCCTTGACTTATCAAAATTTTCACTCTCAATTATGGTCAAGTCATTGAATTTCTTCTGCAGCTCATGATACAGTTGCAGAGGAACTATCTCCTTCTTAAATTGATCTAAAGCAAGCTAGGCTTATACCAACTCCTCTTGTAACTCTAGAATTATAGGATTACTTCTTGAGGGAATGTCATTTACTATCTCTTATGTCTAGGTGCCTTTATTTTGATAGGATAAACCCTCTGTATGAATAGCCATATCTATTAAATCTATATGAGAGCTTGTTTGTGTGGTGACCATCTAAGTAGAAATAGATTTGGTCTGGGTTCCTATTTCCTTACCTTCACATATTTTTGTTTGTGTGGCCACAGTGACTAACTCAAGATTAGTGCTCTGAGATTTCCTATTTGCAGTTTTTTTTAATTTCCGACGTAGCTGCTTAACCATCTTCTGAAGCTTCTGGTATTTCTTCCTCAACTTCCTTAACTTTATTTCGGCTACCCGCTTCTTCTAAGAAGCATATTTTGTAGGAAAAAGCTTATCAATACCATTTGTATCTAAGGGTTCTTGGTGCTTGTCTTGGTTATGTTCCACTATAACCATGTCACCTAACTGGTTATCACATTCATGAATTATTTCTGTGTCCACTTCCTCTTCCTGGTCTGCAGCTTCTGGGGAAGGAAAAAATTTTGTGTGACTAGAATCTCTTGAGGATTGAAATTTGTTCAGGTTTTGATCAAGTGATCCTCCAGGTTTCATATATGCATTCAAAGTTTTAAGAACATGGGCCATCCCTTCCTCAAAGTCTTGCAAGAAATCATCCCGGGGGCTCATAGGTGGTGTTTGAGAAGGCCTTGCTTCATTTTTTGGTTCACCATCATTTTGAAAAAAATATTGTGCTTTCCTTTGTTCTGAGTCAGAATCATGCTCTTCCCCCTGTTCTAGTTCAAAATTGCATTCTTCCTCCGGTTCTAACTTAGAATTACATTCTTCCTTCAGTTCAGGTTCAGATTCCTATACACTAATTGGACTATATGGCTTTGCTAGGCATTCAGCGCTACCTTGAGGATCTACAAACGTCCTCTAAACTAGGTTTAGTCTCACAAAATTCCTACGCTTATGAGGTCCTATTACTGTATGCGCAGTTCTTTTCCTCTTCAGAATAGGGTTTTGTTGTCCAATTTCCAAGGCTGCAGAATTTTGGACTACAAGGTCTAGCCTAATCTCTAGTGGGGCTATAAACTTATCCCAAGTTAAATTTTTCTGAGCAAGACTGTGACTAACAATCAATTTGATAAAACCATGATGACTGACTACAATATCAATATGTTTAGCCCGTCTTACTCTATCAACTGTATCATGCAACAATGAATTTATGAAAAATGGAAAACTGACAATGAGCTTTTGCTTTAAAATGGCTAAAGTATAAGTTGTTGTGGTTTTACCACACCATGTCAACCATCACAGGCAATGTACTTCTAGATGACACTTGCTAATTTGCACCATGGTTCTCCCAGAGAGGACGGTTGAATTCCCTTTCCTTTTTGAGTTAGCTCTTCACGTGCGTCTTTGAAAATATCCACTGCATTATGCAACATTACGTGATTTTTAGGCCATACTGCTCCTTCTACTGACAACCCAGAAACCTTAGCTATCACAACTTCCGATACTCTTGTTATTACACCTTTTATTGTGGACTACCCATTCTGTAAGTGTTGTAAAAATTTAAGAGCAATTTCACTACTAGGGACCTAAAGCTTGGTGAAATATGAAATCCATCAGATGCGCACCAGAATTTCCCTAGCTCTGTCAGAAATTTCCAACACTAGTGGTTCTCGGCGAACCAATTTTCCACCCATAATGCTTGAATTCTTCCAATATTTGCCCTACAATTTTCAAATATTAACACAGCAAGAAAAACGCAACAAAGAATAGAAATTTCTTTGGTAAAATAGAATAGAAAGTAGATGTAACAACTAAATTCCATAATTTTAAGTGGAATTTCCATGAGATTTAAAAATATTAATTCGAGGACTATTATACTACCACATGCCATTTGATCATGGGATGTCATAGCAACATGACAATTCCAATAATCAAAATAAATACAGCACATGCAAAGGTGTAATGGGAATCCTCCCCCCTCCCCCCCTTAAAAAGAGAGGTCGCCTGCGACTGAGTAGACAAGGAAAGGGTTGTTCTGATGGTAAGGCAAGGGAGTCAATAGTATGATATTAAATGAAACAAAGTACACATATCAATTGTAGGACAACAAGAGGTATGGTTATAATGAGAGTGAAGTGTGTAAAGATAGTTATGAATAAGAGATAGGACACTTTAGATTGATGATAAGCTATGCGAGAAAGAAAATGATAGAAATATGCCAAAAATATGCTCTGCTGACAGTATTCTAGCCGAGAATGATATGATGGATCGAAAAGAAGTATCTCATGCAGAAAGGTTCTAAACAGGGAAAAATTAAGGAAAGAATTTCTCCGATAAAATAATGAATAAGAAGAGGGTATTATAGTAATAATTGACTATAAGATATAACTTCAATACCATAAGCATATAAGGTGTCTTTTAGAACTCCTAAATGCCTCACATTAATTATCGACCTGGGAAAGTCTTTGTGTTTCAAGAGTGTACACAATACGTGCAAGTGATGAAATTTGTTATATCTATAGAGAGTAATGCTTTAAAATATCTTATTGATTTCAATACAAGAGTAAAGGGATCAAACCATAACTATCAAACCTATAACTTCAATGAAATTAACCTATTCAAGCATCAAAACTCAATCTTAATCAAAACCAAAACACAATCTTAATAAAAAAAGTCCTAATTGCAATTACATCAACCGAGTGCACTGTAGCAATAACAAAGCTCTTTTTAGCTAAATATAAACATCTGCATAAAATTAATACACCTTATCTAACCAATAACACTTTCGCTTTCAATTAACAAGAAATGATTCTTACCTAATAATTAAATCAATCTACGACATAGATAAATGAAGCCAATCGACAGAAATAAGAATTAATGCAATGAATACACAAATGCAACACTAGTGAAAGTAAATCAATCATAAAGCTATAAAACTGAATAATTAAACTTGCAGTAAAAGAAAGGTAAAACTATAAAACAGGGAACAACAACGAAATCCACCAGTGACCAGGCCCAAGCCACCAGTGATTACTACTTAATTAGTTCAGAATATTTAGAATAAATAACAACACAAATTATATATTATTCATCAAATCCACATGTCATTACAGTGCGATGTATCCTTCAGAATAATGCTCTATATATTAAAATTACAGTTGAAGTAAAAAGGCGAAAAGTTTTGTTCCTTTATTCTATTCGTTTTTCCCTTCTTATAGTCAAAGAGGAGAAGAGATAAATGTGATTCCTCAGGATCAGGAGATCGTGAGGAATTCACAATGAAATACTATTATCAAACAATCTTCCATCATGCGCTGATCCTCCTGATTCTCTTCTTAATTGACCGCACAAGACACGCTCTTTTCTCCCTATTTAGCCTTTGATGTTAAATAGTTTGAACAACAGTTGTCCCATTCGCTAATCTCTGCATAAAAAGCAATGAAAGTTAGTTTTGACAGCCAAATCACATCATAAGTAGTTTTGTTCACTTTCTATTGAAATTATATCAAAACCTTATTACATCATGGCTCAAATGCATAAAAACGAGGAAAAAGATAGTGTAACCAAGAGTAAATTTATACATGTTGCACGACCCAACAAAGGTCTAGAGGCCATTTAGAGGGAGTTGCAGTACTGAGCCCTAGGGGCTTATAGGTCCATGGGAAGGCAGATCTAGATTAATAAAAGACATCAAAATGATCTTTGGATGCAGAAACTTGGTTCCAACATCCTCCCATACTACTTCAGGTGAGACTTCAGCTGGCACTACGTGGGTTGATGCTAAAAGGGCCAGTAGTGTAGGGTTTTGTTTGGTGCAATTAACTCTGAAAGTGGGTAAGGACCCACTAATCCAACAAATGGTTCCTTTTCCGGGACCAGGATCTACTTAAGGAGATGTGTGATGTTACATCATTGGAATCTAACTAAGAAGGAAAATAAGAAATGGTGGGATATGAAGATTCACGAATTCACAGCGTAGGAAAAAGGGAATCCACGCCTATAAAATGAGTAGTGGTTGAAGAGCTATTTGTATATGGAAATACACGAAATTTTCTTCTACACCTTCCTGATCGAACTATACGAGTGGATGGATAAGTTGGCAAATAGCCAAGGAAGGTGGAGACTTGACAGTCCAATCGTGTGGACTCTAGTACTAGTACAATGATTATAAGCCTTAGAAGACAAGATCTCACACACTGTCGAACACTGGCTTTATCAAGTTATTGGAGAATTTGTTACATAGTTCGCGATTGATGACTCAATCAGCTACAATGAAGTAGAGTGGTGCTTCTTCAAGGGGCTGTGAGGTATGTATTTGAGATCTATGAATACTTAGATTAAGATACTCTTGTGTGAGAAACAAGTTATGCCATTGTCCTGAATATAGCCCATTGATTGGACCCCCTTCGAATGATGATGAAAAAACTATGCAGGCCTCACCATGAAATGTTGTCTAACTAATAAGATAGGGTTTTCAGTCGATACATCATCCATCCACTCCACCTCCACCTTCACCTCCACAACACACACCTTCGCCCACACCTCTGCCACCACCACCATCATTGAACATGTCAAACTAAATAAAGTTGTCAATTTTCCAGGGTATAGGGAGTGAAGATACATATCAGTTCTGGGTTGTTGTGAATGTTGTGTGGAACATGCAACAGATCACTAATGATAACATAAAGAAGGCACAATTACTTACTTCTCTGTAGGATCGCGTGCTGACGTGGTATATTAAGTATTGTGTTGATCATCTTATAGCAATGCTAATAGACACTAAGCATGCTTTAAACAAAGAGTTTAGTAAGCCCAAGTATGACTCACAATCAGTGGTTGGATTTAAGGAAATCATGATGAGGGTCGGTGAAATGCCTTGGGAGTTAGATCAAAGTTTGAAGTGTGTGGTACGTGAAGCTAATATGTAGCTCACAGATGGTCAGCACCACGAGTGGTTCATAGCCTCACTTCTTCTGCGCCTAAGGATTTCTTTCTCACAACAAAAGATAGGAACTTAGGCATATGCCCTAGAAATCGTGATGAGATTGCATGCAACACCTATTTAGGACGCGACTTTGGGAGTCCAACAAATTCACTTGCAGTTGTAGAACCTTTGCTTGGAATTGCAAAGCTTGAAAAAGGAGAAGTAGACTAAACTAGAGGTGTGTGAGGAATTCTGGTGCCTAAAGTGTAAGAGACAAGGCCATGACAAAGACCACTGTCTCATATTTATGAACTATATCACACGAGGGGGACCAATTCCCCTGAGGCCATAAGCTCCAACAAGGCCGAGCATGGGGGATAGATTATGTTGTTCTATTTGTCAGGTGGCTGCAAAACACACATCAGATAACTGTCATTTTCCTAAAAATTTCATAAAGATACCACAACAGTTGTTCTACAAGTTATACAAATTAGTGGGAAATTATGAGCGCCACTGTCACAGCTATGAATTAATGATGGAAATAACACCTACATACTACATTTAAGTAGAAACTCGGCCTCCAGATCAGGGCGAAAAAGGATCACGTGGGGGTTTTCTAGGAAGAGGATGGGGCTGAGTAGGCAGAGGACCTGGTAGAGGTCGCAGACAAGTTATTTGTTATAAATGTGGGACACTAGGGCACTACACGTAGAAGTGTCAGAATCAAACATGCCCGTCTCGTCGATACTACAGCCATGTTGACCACACTATAGAATAATGCCCTGTGTTGATAGCCCAGATGCAATAGAAGAAGGTGTCTCCTTAGAAACCTACATAAAACTTACAAATGATGAGATTTAAACCCCGTGAAGAGATCAGAATGTGAATATAGTGTTGAGGAGTGGAATAAATACTAGCGCTGACAAGGGAAAGTAGCCTGAAGAGGACAGATGGGTTCGAAAGAATCCAAAAAAAAAGCTGGTTTTGGTCTGGCTCATGAAAAGGAAACCCTTATGGAAGTGAAGAAAAATTCACTCAGGCCTCCACCTCAAGAAGCTAGAACAAGGTACTAGAAACTAGTGTGCCTACAAAGTTTGATCCCTCTGTGCTTACCACGTTCTTGGAGACCTTCATCAAACTTCTGCATGATAGCAAGGCTGTGAAAGGCGTGCAGAAATTGATAAGGGAGTGTGTTGGTAAATAAAACACCACTGATGGAAACCACGTGGTTAGAAAAATTGGTAAACATAAGACAATAACAGGGTGCGAGATGAGGCTCATTGCACAAATAGGAGATTATGAGAGGAACCAGGTCATTTTGGATCTGGGGTCTGACGCAAACAATTTTCCTAAATAGACATGTGAGAGAATGGGGAGACCTGCACTGCAGTGGTCTCCAATCTAGATTAGAATGGCCAACGAGCAGAAGATCATCCCTATGGGATGACTACATGGAGTAATGGTGGATACAGAAGGTGCGAGCACACTAGTTGATTTTGAAGTAATAGAGATCGTCGATGATAGTAATCCATACCCCGCAGTGCTTGGAATTTATTGGGCCATAGATATTAATGGAGTCATCAACTTGAAGAAGAGGACAATGTTGTTTGAGAGGAAATTTCTTTAGGTTGTAGTACTGTTGGACCCTCCAGAAGGACTGCACTATACTGAACCAGTCCATGACTATGAAGAAAGTGCTGATGACCTGTATCAGATCTACCAAATAACAATGTGAGATCAAGACTAGATTAATCCAATATCTGATGGAAAGATTGCATGGGACCAAGAAAGTTCTTATACCTCAGATTCATATGAATAGTTGGAGCACTAGAATAATAGGTTGCATGAAGTATCTGCGTTGCACTGTAACTTGATGACTAAATCATTTCTTTGTGTGCAATCAGAGGTAATAAATTTACCCTATTATGATGTTTTAACTGACATAGATAAGTTTTTCGATGCTTTTGAATGAGAATTCCCTCTGGACCATCGCTTCCAAGAAAGATTTGGCATTGCACGCTATGCTCACACGATGGTGGGGTACACACAAGGATATCTTTAATGAATGAGATGATTACAGAAGTATGATGAGGTTGCAATTTGGTTGTCCTAAAATTCGACTGTCTGAGATATATGATGGGAGAAATGATCCACGGGATCATCTAGCGAAGTGGACTAAAGTTTATGAAATAGAGCCACGGCTAGAATGGGTGCACTTATTCTGTCATACTTTGGATACAATTCCTATGAATTGTTATCTAGAAACTGAGCTCCACGATGGCACTGTAGAGTGGGATATATTAAGGGAAGGATTCTTAATGAAATTTAGTTTTGAAAAGTGGTTTGATAGCGTTGATGAAGCTTTGCAGGAGATTAAGGCAGCGAACTTCAAAATCCCACACGAACCTTTAGAGTGGGTTCAACCAGATTGGAGCACCCAACTGTTTCATGCACTAAAATGCTACAATGTGACCACAGAGGGGGAGGATTAAGATCCAAGGAATATTAATATTCCAGAGGTCGAAGGGCATCAAAAAGTTGAAGGTCCATAAATAGAGAACCCAGACATCACCACACCATTAAAAACCAAGCAAGTGAACATTGGTACTAAAGAAAAGCCAAGATTTTAGAAGATTGGGGATTGCTGGGGAAATGCCACAGTGGATAAAGTTGTTGAGATACTCCACAAGTACTAGGACATTTTTCTTACCAAATTTTTAGACCTGAAGGGCATCATATGTGACTTGGATGTGATGAAAATTACTTTGAAATTGGACGTGAAGCCTATTACCAGAGGCCATATAGCCTTAATACCAAATACAAGGAGAAGGTTCATCTAGAGTTGGATAAGATGCTAGAAGCAAGCATCATCAAACTTGTGGAAGAATTTGATTGGGTGAGCCCAATGGTGGTTGAGGAGAATAAACAAAAGGCAGAAATAAGGATTTGTGTATATCTGAGGAAGCTTAATGATGCATATGTCCATGACCCATTCCCGATATTGTTTACACATGAAGTATTAGACAATGTTGGAGGGTAGGAAGCCTATTTGTTCACTGATGGGTTTTTGGGGTACCATCAGATCAAGATCACACGAGAGAATAGCAGAAAAACAACCTTCGCAATAGAATGGGGTTATTTCTAGTATAATATAATTCCGTTTGGACTCAAGAATGCACCCATGGAATTCTTTGGCGTAGTTATAACAACATTTACATAGTTCATTCATAAGTTCTTGGAGGTGTATTTTCATGACTGGATGGTGTTTTTTTTAGTGAAGTGCCATGTAACACGTCTACACTTGATGCTAGATACATGCCCTAGATACCAGATTGCATTGAATCTGAAAAAGTATTTATTTAGTGTCCCCTTTGCGATCTTACTGGGTCATGTGGTGTGCAAGAAAGGGATGATGGTGGACCCTACCAAGATTCTGGTAATAGTGAATTTGGAAGCCATAAGAAGTGTCAAACACTTGCGCACAACGCTCAGACATACAAGATATTACAGGAAGTTCATCAAGGCTTATGGTCAGATTACCACGCCCATGGAGAAATTGTTGGAGAAGGATGCTACATTCTGTTGGGATGGAGAATGTTAGCTCAGTTTGGATGTACTAAAGGAAAAGAAAGTCAGTGTGCCGATTTTGGTCTTCCTGGATTGGAAGAAGGAAATCCGCATACATGTTGATGCCTCTTGCAATTCATTGGGAGCAGTGCTAACACAGGCCGATGAAGAATAGATGGACCACCCTATAGCCTTCGAAAGTATGAAACTATCGAAGGCTAAAATGAATTACTCAATAATAGAGTGCAAAAGATTGGCTATGGTGTACACACTTCAAAAATTCAGGCACTATCTGTTGGGTGGGCATTTCAAAATGTACACATATCATTCTACCTTGAAATACCTAGTCAATAAGCCTCTGTGGGGGGGAAGATCCACCGATGATTGCCGTTATTCCAAGAGTATGAATTTTAGGTGATTGTGAAGCCAAGAAGGTTGAAAGCAGGACTTGACCATCTGTCACTGATCGAGACAGGAGGGGAGCCTACTAATTTTGAGGAAGGGTTTCCTGATGTGCATCTCTTCACGGTACGTGTACAAGATAACCACTTTGCATATATTATTCACTTTTTGACTACATGAATGGGAGCAAAAGGGTATACAAGTTAGCAAAAGATGGAACTAGTAGTGCACATGATGGATTTCTCCGTGATTGCAGGACATTTGTATAAGATGGGTGCAGATGAGATATTAAGATGATATGTGCTAGATTTTGAGCAGAATAACATCCTTGCCGAAGCTCATGGATGTTTTTTGGGAGGACATTATGCAATAAAGGAAACAACACATAAGATTTTGCGTGTTGGCTTACGATGGCCTATGCTGCATAAAGATTCTAAAGCGTATTGTAGGGCATGCAATGCATTTCAACGAATGGGTAGACCATTGTGGAGGGACAAGTTGCCACTGGATCCTCGAGTCTTGTTGTAGCCATTTGAAAAATGGGAAATTGATTTCATTGGCCTAATTCAACCCCTAGGGAAGAAAACTAGTGCATGCTACATCATCACTGCGATAGGTATTTAACTAGATGGGTAGAGGCACAACTAGTTAAGAATTACATAGGAGCTACAATAGCGAAGTTTTTGTTTGAATATGTCTTAACTAAGTTTGGTTGCTCGAAAGTGTTGATGAGTGATCAGGGTATGCACTTCCTAAACAAAACAATTAGTGCCTTGACCTAGAAGTTCCAGTTTTATCATCAGAAGAGAACACTGTATCATCATCAGGATAATGGAATGATTGAGACCTTTAATAATATTTTGGAGAATGCACTGATGAATATTTGTAATACGCAATGGAATGATTGGGATGTGCATGTAACTATAGTGCTATGGACGTACAGGACTACTTGTAAAAGGTTGATAGGGTAGACACCTTTTATATTGGTCTATGGCGTAGAAGTTGTGATGACTATGGAATATATCATGCTTAGTCTACACATAGCAACTTTCATAGGTATGGTAGATCACGAAGCCTCGGAAGACCAGCTTGCACAACTGATGGAGCTTGAAGAGGATCGATTCTTGGCTAGATTCCATGAGCAAGTATAGAAGGAATGTGAAAAAGAGTGGCACTCTTGACACATCAAGCTTTGCACCTTCAAGGTAAATGATCTGGTATTATTATATGATAGTAAATTCACTAAGTTTCTAGGGAAATTTCATATCCATTGATTGGGTCCATATATTATGAAAGAAATTACAGATGGAGGCACGGTTCAACTCATGAGGCTGAATGGAGAAACCTTTCTGGGAAGGGTTAATGGAAGTCAATAGAAGCCATATACAAGGGTTCCTGTAAAATGACTATATAACGACAAGACAATATTAGTGCTCTAGGAAGTTGTAAGGGAGCGTGAGACTATAAACTACACTACCAAGGTTGGAGGACTATGCGGTAGGCTCGCTACATGGGAAATGGTGAAGCTGCAGTATAATAAGTTATACACAGGTAAATATGTGATGGAGGGAGGTGCCATGTAGCACAGCAGGAAAGTGACAGTTGGAGTCACTGTTCACGATTTGACAACTAGAAGATGGTTAAGAGGAGCAGGCTAGCAGCATTTAAGGCCAAAATCTTCAAAGATTTGCTACGAAAATAACATTAATGGTCAAATTGTGGGGGGAACGGTTAGATTTGAATTCAAAAATCCCTATAAATTAGGCATGTCAGTCCAACAAAGAACACTTTGCAGCCTTAGAATTTTTATTGAGCTATGTTGTTTGTTGCTTATGAACCACTTGTATTTTGAGGATTTGGTCACGAGTCCTACATTTTCCAAGTTATCAAAGTCGAATCATAAATTCATCCTTGAAACCATGTTAGGACCAAGCCTTGTGGATACCATGAGTACTGGGGAAGATGTCATGTTTGAAGGAGCTTGTCCAGAGGTAGTGAGTATGGAAGCTTTGGCTCTTATGCCTATGGCGTCAAGGTTGCCTAGGCCAAAGCCTACCCCTATTAGAGAAACCTAGAAGTCGAAGGAGGATAAACATAAGAAGTCGATGCTACTATGTGAATTGCCAAGGAAGGAAATGGCATCGAGGACATAAACATTGAGTGAATTGAGGCCATTAAAAAGTTTCCTGACTATATCCCTCCATGCAAGGGGGAGGAAAAGGTCACCAAGAACCCAAACTTAGACAAATTTTTCATTTCTATGCCCCTACTGCTGGAGAAGGTTCTCTTTGAAGGTCTGCACCTTACACGGATCCCCCTTTTGAAGATGGAAGATTGGGACCTTGTATATCATTATATGTTCCCTCACCTAGCGACAACAAACTATATGAAGTGCATCTACTACCTCAACTTAGGTGTTAATGAGTTAGAGATGGTAGAATGGATCCATGGAGTGGAGAATTCAGGATTATTGAACCTATTTTGGGTGCCCCATTATCACCGCACCACTATCAACATAGCCTGTGTGCATTAATTACATAATCTGGTGCATGATGGATGCTTATGGCTAGAAGGGCCTATACCCATCACTGGCATGCTCATCCATAGGATCACGAACCTACCACATGAGGGTTTAAATCCTACCAAGGATTTTGGTAGAAAGACAGGAGAAAAGGATTTGGCAGACAAGATGAAGAAGGAATTTTCCCTCATGAAAAAGCCGTGCGGATACTCAATCACTTCCATAAATTACCCCGCGTTACAAATTTCTACAAAAATCTTCATCGAGAAGGTAATGAGCAAGTTTCGTTTGGACGAAGTTCCAGCACCTGTAGTTTCTCTATCTGCACAATGTGCGAAGGGTGTTCAGTTCAACTGGTCAAGGTACCTGTGCAATGAATTCCTCATGAATTTTTGCAAGGTCCAGGATGAGACCAAGCCATTCCATTATGCTTGGTTTCTACTCTCCATTGTGTTGGTCACATGGAAAATTTTGAAGGACAACAAGTTTCCTCCGTAGAAAGAAGGATTGTTGGAGACCACGCAGTTTGCCTCCCTATGGGCCACAAAGGACCATGCACTTGTCACATAAACAAAACTATTCTTGGTTCTGATGGAATCAAGCCTCCGCATGGCTGTAAACTAGCGCCCAAAGTTCTCCCCGACCTTATACGAGCAGTTTTTAGCTTATGCTGCGTTCAAGGCTGACTTCCACCAAGTTTACATTCAGGCATGGAAGGACCTGCAACAGAAATGGTATGACTTTCCATATTTGGTCACAGATATGGACATACAGGAGGTAATCAAGCAATGGCTACTAGAGTGGTGTGCCCCCTCAGACTTGGATGCGAGAACTAGTAAGGGCGCAAGAAGCTCGACAACACAAAAAGGGAAGGATGCAGCTAAGAAGGCTACACAAAATTTGGTCACACAATGGAAAAAGGAAGCCACACAGAAGGCTCAGAT
Source organism: Pinus taeda (assembly GCA_000404065.3). Lineage (NCBI taxonomy): Eukaryota > Viridiplantae > Streptophyta > Pinopsida > Pinales > Pinaceae > Pinus > Pinus taeda. The sequence continues at coordinate 22,339 of APFE030057474.1, forward strand.
GGAAAAGGAGTGCACTCCTAAGAAGTAGGCTGATCAAGACTAACATGAATCATAGAGAAGCAGAAAATCCCCTTTGCCCACGACGGAGGAAGAAGAATAGTCCGAACAGAGCAGCATAGGAGATGAGGGATATAGCACCTCATTTCAACTAAAGAAGCATGGAAAAAAGCATCAGGAAGGTCCCCGCAAAAAGAAAAAATAAGACAAGTCACAGGGTGATGCCATAGTATTAATGGAGGGTGATCTCGATGGGATCAACGACAAAATACGGGACACTACCACTGATGTGCTACAACTGTTCAAGCAACAGTATATGCAAACATTGGGGAGAATCTAGAAGGATCTGCATGAGCTATAGATCAATGATAATGGGATACAGGTGGGTGTGAGACAAGCGAGTGCAGTATAAGTGATCCTGGCACCAGGGACGAGTCAGGTTGCAGAACTGGTAACAACCCTGGACCTTCGCACGGTTTCTTTACGAGAAGGGTCCCTATGTGTAGAGTCATTCTATGACAAAATCATCTTAAGCAACCTTATGAACATCATACTGAACATTGGAGTGCTCCCTAATGAGCCCCTTTATGTGCTTCTGGCAGGGGTGAGGAAGGAATTGAGAGCTTGGGAGTAGCGTGCTCTCAATTTGATCAGTGAATACAAGGTGAACAACGAGCAAACATTCGTCGAGAAAATGTGGGTCTTAAAGTACAAGGAAATGCTATAGGCACAGAATTCTGGGCTCGAGTCTAAAGTTGCAGTGGCATGCAGAATAGTGTCGTAGCTTCACATTCCAGAGGATACACAATCAAAAGCTAAAATTAGGAGTTTAGCCGCTATCATACACGAGGCAAAGGTAGAAGTTGGACGAGTTCAATTCAAACTCAGCATGAAAATAATGGATTTGCAGCTCAAATTATAGCCTATGACTCCACCCAAGGTCTAGGGGAAGTACGAAGTTGCCATAAAAGAAGGGATGGCCACTTTGGATGCTGCAGTTGCTGACTACTCAACCCTATTTGAGAAGGCAATGGAATTGGTCATGACTCTGCAAGAAGACCTAAACCTGAAAATATTGAATATAGAGGTTCACACGCTACAGAAGCTGTATGATGAGGTCTGGGTGGCAGCAAGCTCAATTTCTCCAGTGTAACACCTTGCCAAGCTACAAGAGGAGAAGTATCTCCTCACACAGGTAGAAGCAACCCAGAATAATGAGGTCATGCTTAAGGCTAGATTGGGACCTTGGTTAGAATAGTCTTATCAAGTCACAAACAACATTTAGGAGAAGCTGATAGGCTTGTAGCAGACACAGAAAATGATGAAGTTGGTCGCAGAAGGACTATATACCAAGTATTTAGTGGAAGAGGTCAACCAGGAAGCTATGTAGAGTGCTGACGAGGTTGCATTAGTGCAGGTGGAGCTGGGGGATGTTCGTAGCTAGATCACAGAACCAACCGAGTGACTTGAGGGTGAGTCATGACCTTTGTGTTGGTGGCCTATTAGGATGGGGTCCCTTGGGTCATTTTTTTGGGTTAAAAACCCAAGTTTTGATCTCAATTTTGGTCAAATATGTAAATTCTCTGTGATTTGTGGATGTAGAGCATGTAGATGGTTAGGATTCAAAGGGGTTTTAGCCCATTGTTTATGTGAAATTTGAGTCGGTCTTGAGATCCGCCCTTGGTTTGTGGACTAGGGGATTGTATGTAAAAAGTTTTAAATAAGTGTGTATTAGAGAGTCTCAGGCATGTCTATGTTAGAGAGAGGAAAAAATGGCAAATAAGGAGCAAGTAAATAGAAGGAGAAAGGCTACACAGTTGAGTGCACGGAGCCCTAAAGTAGAGTCCACAACTAAGTGTGTGGACCCCTACAGCTGAGTGTGCCGGGCAATTTTGAGTTTGTAATACCATATTGAAGATCATTAAAGAATATTGTTGAAGAATCCATGTATTTATCTATTTAATTTTTTTATTTATGCTTGCGATATATGCTGTGATTGAATAATGTCTTTATGAAATATTGATCTATTGATGTGCAACTCTATGGGATAAGTCTTAATAACTCTACACAATTCATGTTTTTTGAATATTATAATACATTCAATTATGTTTATTAAATACTTAAGTAGATCCATGCAAGCTCAAATCTAGGGTTATTTTATGATATGCGTATGTAGATGGTTCAATTGTTAAGGGCCCGTAGAGATCTATCATAGACCTTCACGAAGGTCTAGAGGCCATTTAGAGGGAGTTTCAGTACTGAGCCATAGGGGCTAATAGGTCTGCACGAATGCAGACCTAGATCAATAAAAGACATCACACTGATCTCTAGATGCAAAAACTTTGTTCCAACATCCCCCTATATTGCTTCAGGTGAGACTTCAGCGTGTACTATGAGGGTTGATGCCGAAAGGGATTATAGTGTAGGGTTTTTCTTCGCGCAATTAACTCCGAACCAACGATAGGACCCACTAAGCCAATAGGACTGTAGCTAGTGTTTTCCCAGAATCTCCTTTTGCGGCCATACTTGTTCTTGCAACTCTGCTAGATGGAGTGAGTGACTCTCTCTGCCATTTACTGGTGACCCCCCTAATGTCGTCCTCCATGACTAAATATGGAAACTTGTCCCATGTTCTATGAAATTTATACCTACGAATAAGTATATCTTCCCTAAGTGGGTAGTTACACTTAGAAAAACTGAAGTAAAGATGTTTAACCATTTCCTATAATAAACAGATAATATAAAATAACCTACTTGTGATCCTTTGCTTCCTTTGATCTCCTTTGAGTTGCTCCCGTCACTCCTGCTCAAATTGAATTCACTCAATTAGTGTTTCCCAACATAAACAGAAGATGACAACAATCAAAGCATATTATCTATTTATTGTAAAAAAATGGAATCGACAACATTTGAACATACATTCATCATAGATATAGAAAAAATTATTGGAAAAGGAACAAACAACTTTATTGATTGATAGAAAGAGAATTTGCACCCAATGTGGTTTGATCTTGTGTCACTCATCCAGCTTAGTCCAAGACCTCATCACACCAGTAGCAGCATCAATCTAGTAGCATAGCATTACTTTGACAATGATTTCAAGTCTCTAAACCAACAATATTTCTCTATAATATCCAAGATCCTTGACTCTATTATGGGAGGCCAATTTATAAATGAATTCAAATGGTTTTGTCATTAATATGGCATTGAATGGTTTTCCATAATTGGATGATTAATTTCCATGTTCAAAGGGATGAGAGGATAGAATATTAGATGATCCAAGGTTATCCTAAGTCGATCTCATCTTGATAGGATAGGAGATGGGTTCCTTTTATAAGGCTCTAGAAAGGAGGAATATACTCAAGATCTAATGAACATTATGAGGATTCTCTCCCAATACAAGATTCAATTGACTTAGGTGCTCTGCAGCGCAGCCTTGAATGGGGCTACCTGCTCTGTAGAGCACTTTCCCCTGACCAAAGGTGCGCTAGTTACCCAAGGAAGCACTTCAGCAAGGTTTGAAGTTAGGAAACTCTCATGGATGAAAGCACTCAATGAGGTGGCATGTCTAGTGCATGTAGCAACTGAATTAGGGTTTGATAGACCCTGTTTACATTGATCTGATCGTCAGGAGTGATGTGCCCAAATAAACCTGTAACAGCTACCCCCTAAAGCATGAAGTCAAAAATGATAATGTTGAGTGATATGTTTTATGATGTGATGAGGAGGATATGAAGAAAACGGTGACATCCATCAATTACAATACATAATATCATGATATATATGTTATTTTTTCATGAATTGTTGAGGGAAGTCATACCCATGCTCAGCATATAAACTTTTCATTACATGTACATAAAACAGATAGTCGTCTATAGATATAGACCCATGATAAGATGATCATTTGTGTAAATCCATTGTACATATGATTTAGTACTCTCTTGAAATCATAGCCCAGATGAATGAAACTAGATCCGGGGTCCTTTATCTCATCCAATCGTTTGCTCAAGTACGAATATAACCATGTGAAAATGTGATCTAAAGTCGAACATGGGAAGACACCATTTGATTATGAGCCAATAATGTAAGTTGTTAACAAACACGAGAGAAATCACCAATAATGATAATGATTCTCAAGGTACTACAGTATAGTGTGCATGGTGTGAATAGATGTTTTGATGTCAAACACCATACAAAGTATTTTGGTCGAAACATGTTGTCGAAAGCGAGAAACTTTCCATTGATGTATGCAAGCCTCAAGGTACTGGAAGGGTGTTTCTAGGTCAACTTCCTGGATAATGTGTTGATGTCAACAAGAACTGACTCATCGCAAGAGGGCCTTAATGTATCCCCCATCAACGATATGAAACGAGTGTAATTATTTTGCAAAGGATGATGTTTACTGAGTGACTTCTATTGAACATGTCGGCGACACTGCATGAATTGGAAGTATTGACCCAAAATCAAAGTGATGGATGGTGTGATAGACCATAGGTATGATAAACATCAAGCAGATAACCCAACCCAAATAGTCACAGAGATGAAGTGAAATTGTCATGTTCAAGAGTGACTTTCTACCATAAAGTGATATATCTCTTTTCCCATTTTCCCCAGTCATTGATGACCAGTACCTCTTTATTTTTTAACAAGCTTGAGGAGGATAACATATCCTTGATGTATAATTCTACCCTTCAGGTGAATCCATTGTTATGTGATGTTTTAATGAGTCTAGCGAAGGTGAAACTTAGTCTTGTCATGATGGACAAGTTTGCCACTATTTTATGCTTTAACGAATTTAACGATAATGAGAAATCAATCCTTTTCATGTTTTGAGGGTTTCAAAAGGGACAAAAATAAAACTCCACAAGTTTTTTTTCATAAATTTGTCTGTCAAATCTGAAAAATCATAAAATAATACAAGAGAGAACCTATTGACCTTTTTCGATCAACGTATTCATTTTTCGTAAGTAATCTATCTCAGTCTGGAAAAGGGTTAAACTTATATTGAGCAGATGTTGTTTCCAATCGGTTTATGAGCTAAAAAGGACAAGTGCTCAACAATCTTTTCATATTTTGAGAGTTTCAAAAGTGCTGAAAGAGGACTTTGGGGGGTTCCTTTTTCGATGCTTAACATAGCTCGAAGAAGAGATCAAAGTATGCTTTATGGTCAAAAGTACATTTTACGATCATGCACATTAAATTCACTTTGTCAACTCAAAGAACCACCAAAAGGATCAAACATACTTGTTTCATTGGTAAAAATAGGTAAAAAAATATTGTTTATTCATTTAATTAACATGAAATAACCATAAAACAAGAATTTAACAAGTCATTTTACCATTTGACATTTACCATTCAGTTTTGTGCTCTGAACCAGTTTTTTACCTCAAAATTTAGCAACTGACTACGGGAGTTTCTGTAGATCATTCTTCATGCCATCAGGACTAGGTAGGAGATCTACCTCTTCTCTTTCATTTAACATCATTCTTTTTCAATTTCAAGAAAAAAATTTAGAGTTTTGGGGTCCCTAGGATAAATAAATATATCACACCCTAGGATCAATGCACCCTTATGCATCAAAAACTACCTTGCAGAGTAGTCAAACAAAAGGGAAATTGCTCTGGATCACACTATCTAAAGATCAGGGGTGTGTTGGGTGCAATTTAGAAATTCGATTCATCATTTCTACCCAAAATATCTTTAGTTTTTTACATGAAATTTATCCTAACTAAGCCTATGGTGTGATTTCAGACTTTGATCGGATCATAATGGCTATCACATGGTGTGAAAGAGAGCATGAAGAACAATATACAGTTGCCCTAAGTGATCCTGGTACTATTGAGGCCCTCAGAGATTGTGGGTTACTCCAATATTTCAAGTTATCTAGGATGAGGGAATAGTTAGAACTATTATAGTTCTTGGTTCATCCATGGGATCTAGCAGAACATGATTTTCACATAGGGGACAAAGTTATACCTATATTGATCAATGATATTTACTACAAACAAAAGGAATTGACAACATTTTGAACATAAATTCATCATAGATATAGACAAAAGTATTGGAAAAGGAACAAACAACTTTATTAATTGATAAAAGGAGAAACTACACCCAATGTGGTTCAATCTCGTGTCACTCATCTAGCTTAGTCCAAGCCCTCATCAAACCAATAGAAACTACCCATGTTCTAAATGTAACTACCCACTTAGGAAAGATATAATTATCCGTAGGTATAAATTCCATAGAGATGTTGTACAACAAATTGACCTCGACATCAACTTAGAGGGGAAAGACATGATAGCTGAAGCAAAGACCAAAATCACAGGCCTTGATTCCACACTAACGTTGCCTATGCACTGACAACCTACTTTATAAAGCTTCTCTGTAAGCCTAATGGTGCGTTAGTGACCCAACTAACTCAAGTTTCTAGTTCGGGAACATCGTTAGTGGATCCTAGTGAAGTTCTAAGGGTTAAAGGAATGAATTGACCCATAAATATCTAGATATTTGTTCCTAGATTTACTCAAGAAAAGCAAGGAAACATCCAGATTTGACCTATTTGGAGGATTTCTAATCCTAATGAAGGAGGAAAATGGGAAAGAGTTGAAAAGAATGGAAACTTCATTACTTTTACCCTAGGAAGCTCAAGGAGGAACTTGGAAACCCTAACTCAATTGCTACATAAGAAAAGCTAGGGATATGGTGATAGAGGTTAGAGCATTTGAAACGATAGCATACTTGATTGTTGAGCATTGACTCAAATCTTAAGAAGTTGGAAACAAGGGAGAGAGATAGAGAAGTTGGAGGGCTAAGGGAAGGCTGATACAACATATGGTTGTAATCACTCTTCCAACATTAATATAGAACTACAGTTGTACTTTCTACTCAGTGGTGTTGGTACTATGATTCATTCAATTGTTTGTCCAATACCTATTAGCATGAGTATCTTAGTTATATGTAACTAGATGATCTTTTATATATTCATGTATTAATTATCAAAGTTGTATGTTGTGATTATTCTTATCTCTTCTATGTGTAGGACTTGAACTGGAGCCAGCTCAGGGGACTTCCACCTAGCTGCATTGTGCTCTCTAGCAAATCTACACAGAGGCTTGAGGTAATCTACTTCTCTTACTTTGATAGTTAGTTATTGTTTATGAACATGCATGTAACTTTGTGATGGTTGTAGCTAATCTTACAGTTTGTCGAAGGTCCCAGGAAGACCTTTGAGGGTATCTTCATTCTCCGTACACCGTGCATTTTATCATATAGCAGAATTGGCGACTCTGCTGGGGACTATACCTCTAGTTCCTGGTTTACCTATAGTTCTCAGTTTTCTCCTCCTTCTAAGACCTCCCTATACTTCTGCATTCCCTTTCTGACCCACCAAAACCTTGTTGCATCTTGCCTACATGTATTCATCACTCAATCTGATCTGAAAAGCCCTATTTTTGACTGTTTTCCCTCACTAACACATGTTAGCAGACTACAAAGTGCTTTATAAAGATATGTGTCTACATATAGACAATGTTAGTGGACCTATTTACTCTCTATGGCCACTGTTACATAGTGTTAGTTTCCCAAAACTTTGATTTTCAGCCGTGTCTGCAAACTAATAGGGATAGGAAGCCTACTCATGGACTGAAAGATCTATTGTTACATTTTGTTAGCAAAATGGGTGTCCTAAAAGTTTTTTTTAGGAAAAAAGTTTTGTTTTTCTTTATTAAAATCATTTTTTCTTAAAGAAATATCCACATTTTTTAATCATACTTCTATTTAGTTGGTTAAGAGCTGCTTTATTTTGGTTTTCAAGTAGTTGTTAAGAAGACATTGGAAAGATTTCTGTTGGTTATGCATGTGTTATAGTGACTAAGATGCATGGAAAGTATATGAATATGTGAAAGAATATCATCTATAGAATACAACTTGTTTTCATTGAATTGAAATTTTTTTAAAGCATTGTCTTGTGCATGATTTTTGAGTTAGAGTCTCATCACATTTGATATGTCAATTCCTCTACCGAAGAGAATAAAAAAGTACACATAAAATTTACCTAAAATCAATTAGTAACTCTTTATTGAGCAAGCAAACATTAGTTCAAGCTAGGATCTTGGGATAGGCAAAGTGAGTAAACTGCCCAAGATCGAAACCCCAAACTAGTGTCATTAAAAGAGAGAAAATTTTTGTTGCACTCAAACTACCGGGACAACTCCCGTAAAAATGGAGCAAAATATGAGACAACATCGGACTGTAAGTCAGGGGTCCCTTCGAGGATTTCAAAGCTAAGTCAGGGACTCGGGTATCCTACCCACACAACATACTGTCTGTGACTATGCCCCCCCTAGTAGTGTCTATTATTTGAGGTATCCTTAGTGGCCAAGATTTTAGGGACTTACACAAGGTGGCTGGGGCGGGCTACTCTGGTACCTAACACAGATGGACCTACTCTGTCTTCAGTTTTTGGAAGGGTGCTCGTCTTCACAAGAGTACTTAGCCCCTCAATCTGAGGTTTGGGCGAAGCTCAAGAATAATTGTAAATATACATTTGGCCAACCCTCTCTGTTATTCACTGTGATACTGGGTTTCATCTCCGGTGATCAGTGCTTATCAGAAAAATTCATTTCCCTTTATTTTTTGATTGATCAATTTAGTGTATTTTTTATATTTTTTAGGTACCTGAGTGCTATCATTTGAGACTTTAATGAATATCCTAATAAAATTTATTGATAAAATTTAATGGTCACGGTGGCTACATCTGACCCTCGTCATCACTCTAGATGATTACTAGGACTTCCTCCACTCATTGTGGAAGATCTGTCGAATTCCATTGAACCAAATTCCCCATCTTCGAGGTATCAGTCTCCTAGATCTCACACAAGATCTGTTTGGACAACCGACGATTCAAGTTTGCTGGAGGATTTCTTTACCAAAGGATTCCTTCCTCCGTTTAACTCTCTGCTCAAGAATCCGTTGGAACCAATCTTGGCTCCCGTGGTACCTGTACTTCCTACTTCTGTAGTTGGAACATTTCCATCTATCCCGTCGATGACTAACGGGTCGTGGGACTTTAGGGACACTTTTGTTCCTCCACCACTTCCCCAATCGACAGTCACCACAACACCGTCAATAGCGAACCGCGCTATCCCATTTTTCCTAGGTACAACCACTCACATGACACCCTCTACAAGTGGAACCTAGCCAATTCCGAGTTCCACCCCTTCACTGCCAAACTGCATACCTTCGATAAGTGCCACATACAGCGCTCCCTATAACACTCAATATGGCACTATGGGCATGGTTCACATATACCAACAACATGGTCAACCGCCATTGTATAGTTCAATCCCCTAGATTCTTGTATCTAGTGGCATTCCCAATATCCACATGCCGGTGGGGAATGTAACAGTTCCCCCTCCATTCTCAAGCATGCATGGTGAGTCACTAATTGAAATGAGCATTCCTTATGTCAATCAAGGACAAATGGTTAGTTCTGTGATGGGTGGGAATATACAAGGAGGTCCCAACCAATCCATGGGGGCAACCTACTCACAAATTCAAATGAGTTAAGGGAGCACTGCTTATCCTGGGGGCAATTCTATACCCCAGTATCAAGCTTCCATGGAAATCCACACTGCAACACCATACCTCAAGGCAGCTACTATACCATGTAGTCCATGTATAATATTGGGACTCAAACAATGGGAGGAGTGCAAGGCTCCTCAAGTCATATGCCATCCCCATGGTCCAAGTCAAGGGCACCAAACTCTCTGCCTTTGTTTGCAACGTTGGATATACCTGACTTTTACAAAATGACAAATGACCCCATTTAACACAACTTACTTTGGCCGCCAATCCCGCATAAGATACCAATGGACATCCCCAAGTTCGAAGGAAAGCAAGGGGAGGATCTGGGCACCCATATCATCACCTACCATATGTGGTGTGTTTCAAACTCTATGGTGGATGATAGTGTCCAGTTACATCTTCTTCCCCACACCCTCACTGGAAACGTAGCTAAATGGTACATTGAGTTACCATGCGCATTAGTAAACACCTTCAACAGTTTAGCGATGGAATTCCTAAACCACTTCCAACTGCCTATCCACTATGAGACTAGCACAGAGCTCCTCACTTCATTACGTCACTATATCGCCACCCACATCTCCGATCATATTCATGAATGGAGACGTAGGTTTAGGTTAGTTAAAGCTCCCCTCCCAGACTATCTCTTAGCAAACTGGCTCTACAAGTCCTTACTCCCGCAAATCGCCAAAGATGTCACTTTAGGTGGTGCGGTCATAGAATACCAATCCATACGTCATGCCTGGCACTTAGATCTAATATATTCACTGTCTTGCACTCTTTACGACGTAATCCCCAAATCCCCTTGTAACTCCAATGTTTCTGCTACTCATCACCTCGGAGTGCACACCGATGGGATTGTCAGCGCAACCTCTGTGGCTGCTATAAAACAACTCAATAGTCACATTTCCCAGATGTCAGTGGACCCCTCTACCAAATCGACTGCTCTTCCTGGCACCGCGATAAACTCTGTGTAGTATACGCAAAATACTGGTGGCAAGAACAAGAAGAATAAAAAAAAGACTGCTCCTTCTGAGGAGCAGTCAACAAAGAAGCAAAACCAAAAATAGAAGGCTACTATGCCTCTTGACGATGAAAATGATAAACCTTCTAGATTTCCCTACAAAATCTGTATTGAAGACCACCTGAACTATCATTGTCTATGTCTTTAGGAATGCACAGAGTACATTGCTAAAAATGATACTAGTAGGACCCCCCCTATCCTTAAAAATCCTTTTCCCACTTAGAAGTAGCAACCAAGGAAAATTTTAAGAACCCCCCTAAATTTACATGTATAATAAATGGGCGAATCTCCATGGTATATAGGAAAAATGGAAGGCGATTTTATCAATAATATGATATGTATATATAATTTTTTGGCGAATCTCTCACCAGGCATGGCGAATATTTTACTCAATTATAAAATCTTGTGTTTATTTAATACACAAATGAAATCATTGCATTTCTTTAAAATATCTTTTGAAATCAAAATTACCGAAATTACATATTGATAATCTAGTGGGTGTAAGATAAAATTCACCCGTGACATTCACAGAAAGCATGAGAAAAAAACCTAATACTATATATAAAACCAAGAAAAATTCAAATTCATCACTTCTAGGGACCTCATAACGACACTACCAATACACAAGTATGTTCTTGTTTGCAATTAGAAAAATTACCCAAATTACAATCTGTTTACTCCAACATATGTTCCAAAGTTATAGAAGGATGACTAGTGCAATCAATCCAATCCTTTTAGCCCTGGATTTGTTTAAGTTTAAAACGGAAATATACAAATATACTTGTCCAATGTCTATGCTTTACAATATAATTTTCTAAGTCTATTTAATATCTTCATTATCATAAAAACCAACCTATATCCATCTTAACTCCACATCTAGCACTCTTAGGGGGATGAAATCTATTTATCCCTCTGAGCACTTGGTAGACCTAGAATTAAGATAAAATTTCCCCTTTAAATAGTCTATGCTCACATGAATACCATGGGTCAATACCATAGGTTATCATAAACCTGGAGCTTAAAAATTACTATTAGTAATTTAAAAAAATTAAAAAAATTAATAGTTGATGTTTATTTTATTTTTATTTTAACCAAGCTAAAATGTTTAACATACATTAAATTACAACATCCATTTTTACTCTTCATCGGATCAAATATTTTTTCACTCTTGCATATCAGGATATTTGATACCTCTCGGGGGTTAGTAGATCCAGAATAAAGATGGATCTATTCTGGCTTAATTCCCTCATTTAAATAGGCTACATTCCAAGTGAATACCATGGGTCAATACCACGTGCCATTTTGGTGAATACCATGGGTCAATACCATGTGCCATTTTTATTTTTATTAATACTAATATTAGGGTTAATAATGTTTTTTT